>BOPP01000069.1:1130321-1166709 GCA_017312745.1 Gryllus bimaculatus | reverse complement strand
ACGGAGGCGGAGGCGGAGGCGGAGGCGGAGGCGGAGGCGGAGGCGGAGGCGGAGGCGGTCGTGGTCGTTTGGCGCTGCGTGGCCGGCTGGTCCGTGCGTCTGATGCACAGCCCTATCATTCATGCCAGAAGGAAAGTGGCGGATCGCGGTGGCGACGGCTCATGTTTAGGCCGCTGACTCCGGATGGGCGCGGGCGAAGGTCGCCGGGCACCTGGGACCCGAACCGCCCTGCCCCACCGCGACCGCCTTCCGCCCAGCGCAAGGGGCAGGAGACGACGATGAAGCAGAGGGTGGGAGGAGGACGAAACGCGATGGTGGAGACGGTGCAGAAGGGGACGATTGGGGTAGGCGTCGACGATGAGGGAAAATGAGATGGCGATGGAGACGATGTAGAAGAGGTAACGACGATGCAGATGGGGTGGAAGATAAGGAAAAGGAAATGGCAATGAGGAGGAAACGCAGTGGAGGTGGTGACGGTGGAGAATAAGGAGATGTGAAGATGGAGGAGGAAACGGGATGGAGGAAGAGATGTTGCAGAAGGGAGTTTTGGTGGATGAGGAGACGATGGGGAGGGAGGTAGAAATCCAGAATTTTTTTGTCACTTTTAGTCTTGATGTCGGGGTCACGTGAAGAAATGCAATTTAACTTCTTAAGTTTATCTATTAGTTCTTCGTAGAGAAGGAAGAGAGAGGTATAACAATACGAGCCTTTTACAGCGCACAAGTCTCTGCATAATAACTACGAGTAATAAATATGCATAGATGGACATAAAAATGTATTTGCTAGTTAAATTACTAAGCGTATCATATTAAGTGTTCCATATAAGATTAAATAATTGAAGATTGTATATGTAGTCTTAAATATTTTAAATGAATTCTTTTCTCTTCAAATGTAAATTCTCGATTTTGAACTTAAGGCAAGGTTTACTTATTTATATAATTTTGAAATTAAAGAAGATAAATTAGTTACTTTGAACTTTTGGTGTTTAATAGCTTAAGCAAGGATATTTGTCCGCATTATTTATCATGTTCTGTGTATTATCAATCTCTTTGGTTTGGTATTGGGCAACTAGATCTTTTTCATCAACATCAATTAGGTCTTTTTTATCTTTTAAATCAATACACTTTGTTAAGAAAAACGAAAAATATATTTTCAACGAGATAAAATTGTATAAAACTACTTAACATTATTTATGACCCTCATATTAATTTTAAGTTTGGTGCAGTGATATAGGTTGTATTAAATTTTCTACTTTAGTATGGTATTATATGATTAAAATACATTTTCAATAAAAAATGTAAATTTGATATATTTTTTATCATATTTTTTTCTCGCCCAAACAATCTATTTAAAACAAGGTTGGGATAAATAACTCCCTGGTCAGTGCCGAGTTCTTTAAGCCAGTTTTCGTATTTTTTCTAAAAGGTTTTGCATCACGAACGTGTGCAGGATCGCCAAAATGGAGTTAAATAACTGTGCCGGATGTAGGAGATGCATAGTTCTGGCCATGTTTTCCCGGGATCCAATATTTTTTGTGAAGTAACTTAATTATTTCAAAGCAATTACCAGGCATTGTTCGCATAGCATTCCAAAGGACAGTTCCCGGTTAGCCTTGCGAGTGTTATTAAAAATATACATTATAAAAAGCTAATATTACTCTTGAAAAAATATATGGCTGGGAACAGGGATTGGCCTCCTCGTATACTTTTTTGGGAGTGGGTCCTGTTTCAGAATGTGTTTCGCATTTTTCTTGTTAGTACAATATACAACCGCAATCAACTTCAAAAAAAAAAAAAAATGTGTCGTATATACACTTCGTCTGGAAAATATTATACGTAGTTGCCCATTCACAGTATTAGTCTGAATATAAACGTAAAAACTGATTTCCTCGTAAGAAAAAAAAAGCACTTAAATTTTCCGCACCGTACTAATTTCAAAACAAATTATAATAATAAGTACTAGTAAATTAAAATTATTTTCTCAGCTCTTCACGTGATAATTAATCCGACGCGCTACGCCGCAAATCTGGAAATCGGAAGTCTTGAATGCAGACCGGCAATACTCGTAGTATAATCCGCCTGCCTAGATCTTCAGATCGCTCACGCGTCAAGCATGGACACAGCGTGATTCTCTTCTGTGCGCATTGCTGGACCTCTTCTTAGTCTCGGGATATTTCGCGGATCGAGGCGACCTCCCCACAGCCTACCCAGACATGCGAATCGATGAGGGAAGAAAGAAAATTTAGATCGATTGCGCGGGCTAACGTTACGAACCGTTTGGACTAAGAGTATAGCTCGTGACGCGATAAGGAAAAGTTTTCTTTATATATTCAAATAAAAAAAATGTACATAATACGAATGCTGTAAGAGCCGCTTAAATTTTATTACGTGTGAACTTAATTGTCAATATTGGAACTTCGTACTACCTTTTCTACTTCAAGGAGTCACCTTGTGTGAATTGAGTACTAAGAAGTCAGTTATTTTAGACATAATGTAATATGGTAATATTGTTTCATTATGTAGAACTTTTATTTTATGTAAGAGACAATTTTGAAACAAATATTTTTCGGTATTTAAACAATGCTCAGTAAATCGATATTTTCGAGATGTCGGAATAGTTGTTAATTGAAAATCAAACTTGTTCATTTGTGGAATGTTTCTGCGCATCTTCATTGCGTCAATGTTCCGCTTCGATCGGACGATATAAGACCACTGTTATTTCATCTTGCGACACATATGGGCTAGAAACGCGCCATCGATGCCCATGTTTAAAAAACAACAACAGGTGTTTCTGTAAAAATATCGATCGATGTATGTATTGAAATCGCTATTATTTGAACATAGATGTTTTGTGCTCAATATTTTAACGTTTTCGATGTTTTGTTCAGGGATTAAAATTCCTGTAATCACAATTTTGTAAAAGTTAAAATATGAAATAATAACTGATGGCACTTCTGTTTGTGTCGAACGCTGTTTTTGTACTATCTTAACCGAGCGGAATACTATCATGATGCCATGGTTTTTCCTTCGTCTTTTCTCGTATTTCGCTCAAGGAGAGAAGGTTTTAACTTTGTCAGTTAAATTAAATTATAAATGAATATGCGCAACCACTGTCAAATTAAATTTTGTTGCGCACGAATTTAATGATAGAGGGTAGTAAACCTACTTTAAAACCGCGATGTGTAAACAGAATCGATGGTTTTTGCTTGATGTATTATTAACATCCACGTTTTAATTTTTAACATAGATGTTTGGCAACATCGATGTTTTGTTCTCGATGTCGCATCACTAATACGGGCCCATTCAAATAGTGTTCGCACCATCTTTCACTCTTAATATTGGGTATCAAATCTGGTGCATTCTTTTCCGTCAGTTCATTCTACTAGTGTCCTTGACCTTGAGTAACGCTTGGGTTCTTTCGTAATGAATCTAGCGTCTTTTATGAATGGCTTCTTTTGAATCGACGTTCGGTCTGAGAAGTTATGACTGCAGATAGCAGTACTAAAACTCGCTGTATTGTGACGCTGGTTTCTTGCGTATAAAAAAAGTCTAAGTAGCTTCCTTATGACGTAATTCAATGATAATTTCGGTAGCAATACTGGCTTACTCTCAACGGTATGTGTGTTTACAATATTTTCCTTAAAATTAAACGTTCTCTAAAATTACCATTTTTTTATTTCATAAACGGATTAAATCTATTACTACATTTTATTGATTACGTTGATTTATTAAGTAATTGTTACTAAAATATATTAATAGAGGTCTGTAGTGGGGCATGGAATATAAGGAGCATTGTAATAGGTGTGCATGTCGGATGTATGAGATTGCGCACATTGTACTTGTTTTTCATCATTACAGAGTAGTCACAGTTTTCGATATACGATTTTCATATTCAGCTGTTCTAGCTGCTGTGAAAGTTGGAAACCCCTGAAACGGAATCAACATAATATATATATGAAAACACAACTGCAAGTGAGTCCAATTATGAAGAACAAATTCTACATCCGACCAAAAAACTGCGTGTCTTTAGAATTGAGTTTCACACGGCAAACATTCTTACCATCGGTACCATCATCATTACCATCATTTTTACCATCATCAGATTGTTATGTAGTCCATGATGACCACAATATATTGAAAAACGTTAGGTTGTTAAATTTTCATGTGTCCAACATTTCAGTGGCAGCTGTTTTTCAACACCTAAGTAATGGATTGTTTTGTCTACAATTTACGAGTTCATGTCCTTCTTGCTCTCTTCATACTATGAATAGTGTTTTGTTTATTCTTTAACATAAGTTTTCCAAAAATAAATGATATTGTGGAATAATTTTCATTGCATAATTTTCATGCTCATAACGTCGCTATTAACTCGAAACAATTCAGAGGACATCTAAGCCTGTAATATTGGTGGATAACAGGAGCGTGGCTGCTCGGCGAGGCGCTAGGGGCATAAAGAACTTTTCACAATGAAAATGTTAATGAAGAAGTGCGGTCATAAAGTTGGGATTACCATTAACAATGTCCATGAAATGAACCTTAAAGGCAGCCACTCATGGATATTGGCACAGAAAATGCTTGATATATAAATTCTGTTCTTCAAACTTTATGTAAAATAAATGGAATCGTGCTTGGATGATATTATTCTGTGTGCCGTTAGCGTGACGAATGATTATTTGGAGAGTTTCATGGGCAATGATGAT
This sequence comes from Gryllus bimaculatus, assembly GCA_017312745.1. Taxonomy (NCBI): domain Eukaryota; kingdom Metazoa; phylum Arthropoda; class Insecta; order Orthoptera; family Gryllidae; genus Gryllus; species Gryllus bimaculatus. Next base: position 1,162,010 of record BOPP01000069.1, on the reverse strand, counting down.
GATGACAAGCAATTTACACTCTTACAAACTGCGTGGTTTTCTGCCTAGTGAATATGCTAGAGTTGGATATTGCTGTGGTGTTAGTGTCTTATCAGATCTCGTTAATGTGAACGTTAAAGCTTGGAGCTTACGAACTTTCACGGTTGTCTTATTTTTACGTTCACATTTCCATCCTCTGGTGGTTCGATTTATTGGGAAGTTTTAGCGCCAGGCGTAAGGTGATATCCTTAAACTGTATTGATCACGTGACTTGAAGTTTTACGATCGTAAAGAATAACTTTCAAATGAGTTTTAGCAATTACGATAGACATTAAGAAGCATTTACAACGAAGCCACATAATCTATCTAAAAGTCTGCACAATTGGTGAAGCATTTGAACCTCGGTATGAGTCACGAATAAACAAAACTTCCAAGACGCATGAGGTTTTAGATTTTCTCCCCCGGGAGTCTGAGTTTCTGTTATGAACAGGAGACTTAGATATGACTGTAATGTTCTTTCCGCAGTGTGTTTTATCTGTCACGTTTACATCATTTTCCGTTCCTTCTTGCCAGAATTGTAGAAGATTGCTAAGGGTTAATTGCAACTGCCTCACATAGGAGAATCAATTATATCAGCGGTAGAAAATGCAACTGGCAGAAGTTTTGCTGTTTGTAAAATGGCTTAAGAGATTCCAACAGACGTACACTATTTATATAAGGTCATATCTTAGACCTGAAATAAGACATTACAACTACATAGTGAATGAAGTCGCTACGTTACGCGTTTCTATAAAACTCCCTGTTAACACGGCTCCTAAAGTTTGCGGTTACATTGTGTTTCATTGTGAATGAGCCTTAATCGGGTTGCGGTAAAGGGGAAGACAAATCAGAAACGTCTTATCTGAGTTGCAGGGAAGTCGTCGAAGCAATGTGAACAACGAGCGTAAATCTATTTGTTACAAATATCTCCATATGATGAGGAAGGCTTTAATTGTATCTCTGGCGGATTTATTGACTACCGGATCACCAGTATAGACGCAAGGTTAGTGCTAGTTATGTCCCGTGAGGTGGTGGTGTTTCTCACGTGAGGTTCGGCATTTACGCGGCGATGGTGTAACGGTTAGCGTATCGGACTGTTGTACCCAAGTTCTAACCCGATCGAAGCCGTGCATTTTTAAGGGCGAAAAAATCCTTCGTACGCCTTCCTTCCGAGGGTAAGTAAGGCTGTCCCATGCTAGTAGATTTACTTGCATGTGAAAGATCAAGCCTAAATGAAGCCTCTGAGCTAAATTCAAATCGCCTATTTCTCGCCCAAGAGATACCTCCTTTCTTTGCTAGTTGGTGAAAGGAGCGTAGCGAAATTTGCGTGGTCAGACGGAAGAGCAGGCCTCTCGACACGTAAAATAAGGCATTAATTCAATTCAATTCAACTTGTGGGGACCGGTTTCCTATCTGTAGGAGATTCCCCCAGTGGGACAAGCACTTACGTCTGAACTCTCGATGTATGTAATGTTCTGTAATGCACGGAACTCTCGATGTACTGTGATGCCTGGAAAAGTATTTAAGTAGGAGAGGATTAGAAAAGGAAGAGGAAGGAAATATAACGCGCGGCCCGTGTCCCGTTTGTTTGGGTACTGCTCCCGTATGCGCATGATGCGGATCGGAGAAACAATGGAAAACTATCGATCAGAGCAGCCGGCAGCTAGAATTCTCGTCCGGACAGAGGATGCATTCGACGTAGCGAGTGTCGAAAATCTCCTCAGTGTCGGAACCCCAGGACCAGGACTGTCAGAGGCTCTGCAGTGATATCAGTGATGTCCTGAGCCACATCTGCCGGTGTTCTTATCTGATTAGTGGTAAAGGTAGGTTCGCACTGCAGAGGGGAAAATCCAGACCTCCTGCCCCTCTGGATGCATCTCACTCTCCTCGGTTGGATTCGAGTGCGCTCTGGGTAATAATCATACGACTTTTCTTGACCAATGGCTTGGAAAAATGCGGGCAGAGTGGGGGTATTCGTTACGAAATCGGTCACTTTCTTTTAAAAGCAGTGCCAGTCTCGCGAATATCAGTCAAGCCTTCGCTACTTTCTTATTAATTTGCTTTCTACCATTCTAAGGAGTCTTCTTTTTTAAGATAACTCGAATAGGAGTTCTCGTCTTCAACAGCGATTAGTTTGTTTTTTTCTCGCCAATGACAATGTGTTTGGAATGCCATCAGTTCTCGCTTACCTTTAAATGTTTATTGTGCCAGGTAGGCGGAAGTTAGACCGTCGGTCGAGAAAAGCTGCGCGGGTAATAGTGGCTCCACCCACTACTGAGGAAACAGTGTTTGGACTTACTTCCGACGTGATCGGCCCCGGAGAGATGCGAGCAACTTTTCATTCGCACAACTTCAGAGCCGATAACTCTTGGCTGAGGTAGCATCCTTCCAGGTTCCTAGGCGGGAAAGGCTTACAAGTTGCGGTGAGTTGAAGGTTGCGTTCAGGCGGTGAAATTCTTACGGCATGCTGGTGGGCGGGGCTCCATAAGGAGAGATTGTGCTGCTTCCAAGACTTAGCGTCCATCTCCAGGATCTCAAAATTGAATTTATTGATGAAATGGTCTGTTTTGATAGAGTTCCGGTCCCTATTGTTAGAAACCACTGATAAAAACGCATTTTGTTTATACTCATCATTAGAAGTTTGTCGGAATATGAATTTCATTCACAGCTTGTTTGTTATTGACGATTGTGTTACGATGTATAGTAAATTTTGTTAAACATCTTAATTACATTATTTTATATCCTGTATATGCCAATTTATCTCCGATAAAACGTTTTTAGTGCAATAAATCTCCATATGTTTTAAAACAGATCTGATCACAAAGCCCGAAAACTTGGTCTTCAATTCAAGTATGCAACCTAGGTAGCCGAGATCGTGCCCTCACAAGAAATGTTTTCTCCTGAGTCTCGACCTCGATCTATTTGATCCAATTATTTCCTTTCGACGATGTACGTCCGATAAAAATCAAAAGTATATGATCTTCGTATTTCAGAAATTGTAAAACCGACATTCTCAGGCAAATACATGCCAATGGAAACGACGGACCGACTTCATAATTTTACATATGCTTGATGTGAAACTCATGGGTAGATGCATCTCGGCAGTTTCCATTTAAATGTGTCTTACGGTGTCATCGTATCAAAAATCATTTCAGATTTCTCGGTAGGTGTGACTACTGTAATTTATATGCCTTGGTGACCTCGCAGTTTCTTCAACGAACTACCAATCTTTTCTTTTTTTTAATTGGTTGCGTCTGGATTGACGCAAAGTGTCTCACAAGCCCCTTAAGGCATTCAGCGCTTTGCACTTGGAGAGATCCTCCATTAATTTGTGCATTGGGAGTAATCCTCGATTAACGTTATCTGTCTTTGTCTCGTTTCGTCACAATCAGTTGCCAAGAAGACCGCCAGGTAGCAGCCCCGCGTACGCGCCTCCTACTACGCGCTCCAACGTCACTACCCAGCGGCCAGAATTGGGATAGCGGTACGGTTTAGGACACTTCTCAGGAGTTAGACTAGCCCTTGTGAAGTAGTCGGACTCGTTTTGTTAGAACGCTCTCTACATGAAATGGTGAGGGAATGGACGGGGATCAAACCCGGACCTCCTTGGTGAAAGGCGAGCGACTTCGCTCTAAGCCGCCGAGACAACTTTTCTTTCCGCATATCCGTTTTGTTTCAAACGACCTTGTTAACTAGAGTATTACATTTAATAAATTACTTGTGCTTTGTTGATGCTAACATTTTTACCAAACTCGTAATATGCCAAGGATATTTCACACGTAGGTGCTTTTGGTTGTTGATTGACGTCTCTTGGACATATCTGGGTAACCAATAGCTCGCGTTCTGCTACCAGATCTACTGTCATATGTAAAATATATTTATTGCCGAATCATCATTCGGATACTCAAAATGCCGTACGCTCAAAATACGTATGATTCTCCAACACTGAAGGAAGAATCAGGTTTCTAGAGATCTATGAAACCTAACCAGTACTTCGGTACGTTTTAAGAAAAAGTGGTGGAGAATAAATGCTGTATAGTAAATGTTGGCAAGTACATTGTGAAATGCCATGGTTGCAATCTCGTCCTCTTATGTAAGTATGAAACGGAAATCCTCAGTTTTAACTGGAGATCCGAAAGAAGTGCAAGCGAAGGGCTGCCTCCACGCCAAGGAGTGTACTCCGAACTGCGCCGCTATCACGCTACGTCAGAGCTGTCAATCTCATTTCCGCCCAAAACCTCATATCCTGCAACTGAAACGCGAGTGCGAAGCACGACTCTAAATTCTCACTGTAGTTTGCGAATTCCTCTGCTCTTCTGAATGAACTCTTAAAGAAGTGTCAAATCAAAAACAAAACATAACAAAATCTACTGTGTTTTAGATTGGATGTGTTTTCGAAAATCGTTCACCAATAATAAATCATCAAAACTGAATTTTTATATCCTGTGACTGAAATTCGAGTAGGACTCACGGCCTCATTTCTTGAGAGTGAAATGCGTGTGGAACATACGATTCTAAATTCTCACTGTAGGTTTCAAATTCCTCTGCTCTTCTGAATGAACTATTAAAGAAGTGTCAAATCAAAAACAAAACATAACAATATCAACTGTGTTTTAGATTGTGTGTTCAAACATCGTGCACCAATAATGAATCATTATAACTAAATATTCTCAAATACAAATTGTACCCTGACTGGTTCGTTTCCACCGATTTATTATTGCTCTCTTTGTCGGAAGGTGGTGGTGTACATACTAGATGTGAAGATGCATCGAGTGACATATCGTTAAAGATTAGAGGAAGATTGAAGAAAGCATGACGGACCTATTACTTTCGAAATCTTCCTGCTTTTGTCAGCAACATGTCTTGTCTGATTGTATTAACAGCTGAAAAAAAACTTATATGCGCATGTTACATTACTTTCAAAAAGCATTTCTGTCTTGTGGTATTATTTTGTAACCATTTTCATTTTCTACATTTCACATATGTTGACTCTTTTAGAAGTACAGCAGACTTCCCAGTCAGTGGTGGTGTTGGTATGGTTTAGTTTGTAGTTGGTTACATTCATAACGCATGAAGTTGACGTAGTACTGAAATATAATCCTTAATCAGTTAATAACGCGCGAAAGCCTGCTCTGGTCCAAGCAAAGTTTACAGGTGCAATGCAAATCGCGTTAGTTTTGTATTGCAGCACGTCTCGAGACCATGACAAATCTTTACGGGTGAGAGCACACAAAAAATAATGAAAATCCGATCAGAATCTCGGTTTGCAATACGTACTTGAAATCTCGCTGGCGTAAATGAAAGCTATTAATAATTGTTGAAAGAATAAAAACGCTATTAAATAAAAAAAATATTTTACTATCAATTCATTTAAAATTATTTGCGAAAATATTTGAGAATGAGTGAAAGGAAATGAAACTGGTTATACTTCACACCTAATACGTAACCAGAAATCGTTGCATTTGCATTGGGTAGCTCGTGGCGTAGTGGTCAGACTGCACGCTTTCGACCGCTGCGCTGGTGCTCAGAGTCGATCCCAAGTGGTTCCAATTTGAATTTGTGGTGGACTAAGCCGGTAAGCTGCAGGTTTTCTCTCCGTACCCTGTTATTCAATATTTATGAATGACTTATGCCGTAATATCATTCAACAAGAACTAGGGTTTATTTTGAACTTATCCGTACACTTCGTAAACAATCTGGCTCCATACATGTACATGGTAACGACCTTCACCTGTTTCTCACTGTTCAGTGTAAGACATATACACCTTACAACGAAGTATATATCTTACACCATTATCGGATAACGCCGCCGACGATTTCTTCTTTCAGCAACTTCCTCTCCTCAATCCCTCCTTTTCGTTCGCACAATATTTTTCTATAAAAATAAACAATTCTTGAACGAATCCTTATTCTAAAAAAATATAAATTTTATAATACTGTTAAACAATTCTAATGATTTGAAATATTATGCGGAATATTCATTTTTACAGTTTAACAAAACTCGTTGTTATGTCGTGTTTACAATTCGCTATTTCTCGTATGTGCATTCGCACTGATGGGAAATACTTTCCTGATCCCATGGAAATGTTCAAAGAAGCCCTGTCGCCTTACGAAATAAGCATTTTATTTCATTAAGTGTTTTATATTCAGATGTCCCCCCTTTGAACCTGCAATTTGGGGAATTGTTAAACCTTTGAAGAAGAGGCTCTCCAAGCTATCTTGCAACCTTGTACATGGTTCACTGTAAAATCAATTTTTTTGTTTATAGGTATGATGGAAGTAAAATTCTGTCGATTTTCAGTATCTTAAGTTTTAAGTCAATCAGTTGAATTATTTAAAAAATAATCAGTAAACAATTAGTAAGTGAAACGTTGTTCTTGAAATACAAAAGTTATTTCTATAAATTTACATAAAAGAATTTACTGATTATTTTTAAAAAAATCAACTGATTTCAAAATTTAAGATACTGAAAATCGATCAATTGTATTTATCAGCTATATCATTAAAATATTATTTCATTCACATTGTGTGTTTTATTTATTTACTTGTAGAGCGTAATTAGTTAACAAAGATGTTCAAAGGAAAGGAGCCAAGAAATGTAACTATCTCTCCTCTTATTAACGTTGCACGTCGCTCTTTTCATGTAGATATTGTTTTACTGTAATCAAAATTAATATTGTATATTATTAAATAACCGGTGCTTTGAAATGTTAAAATTCAAGGGTGAAAGTAAACAGATATAAGTTCGGATAATATTTTTTAAACGATAAAAATACCTCAGTTGTAGCTGAAGATGGGTTTTTATTGATGATTACATGATTACCTACATAGTTTTTAAATCTGTAAAAAACAATTCCTTTAAACACTTTCACTTCTTTGTGGCACTCGTTAATATTATTTAATGGCGATGCATATTTGTACCAATCTCTCATTTCTTACGTTCTGAGTGGAAAATATCGTAAAAATTCCTTACTTACTTACCTGAAACTTACCCACGCATCCTCAGCAACGCAAAAATATCAAAACTGAAAAAAGATTTAATGTAAGATTTATCTCGCGACGAAACTGATATCGCAAGTCGCATGTGGCCTAAAAGCAGCCTGGTTGGCACCCCTGCTCGGTGCAAACTCTCCCAAACCGCGCACCGCTGCCGCTGGCGAATACCAGGTAGCGATCTCGCGGAAGTGCACACGCTGTGTAATTACGCCATTAATTCGTTGGTTAGGACTGAGTTTGCAACGATGCGTAAGTTCACATCGACTCTGCAAAACTCTCAAGGCCAGTGTTGTCAGATCTTCATTCATGGTCCTCTTCGGGGTCAATTCTCCTAAGAACGTAGGGGGAAAAAAACAACTTTCGGGGAACATAAGGAAAGATTTTCAAGGCAAATGCGTCGGGTGAAAAAAGAAAGAAATGTCAATGAGGAAAAGAACGTTTGGAAACCTTTCAAAGCAAATATCTCAGGTGCGCTTGGCCGATTTAATGGATATTGTGATACGTTGCAGCTGAGTCATAAAATGTAAAATGAAGGTAGGAAAACTTTCCCCGGCGGAGCCAAGACGGAATCCTGTTGCGCTACTTCTGGTACCTAAACGGAATGTAGACTCCCATACTCGCTGCCAGAAATTACGGGTAATGGGTACCTGAAGTCACCAAGTACAATGTGGGTACAATATGGAATTTAATCAGGTGTGCTTCAAGATGATTTGTCTTGCAAAGTGTCATGATTTATGTAGTCTTCTGCATACGTAGCTCAAGAGAAAAATGATCATTTTAAATTTTCTTTTAAAATCTCGGAGAAATTGCAGAAATGAATGATAACAGAACAATTTATTGTAAAGCATTCTCTTGGACTATTGTAATGCATTATTTTTACGGTCTCGCATGTATTAGCTGTCAAATTTATATAAGCTTCTTGGAAAAAGAACTGTATATGAATAACTTTTTCATTGAAGTCGTTTATGCGGCACTTCTCGTTACATGGGAAATATTCGAAAATAGATTGCCCACTGAAAGAAAATAACATATAGATAATTTCAGTTGCATCACACAAACTATCTAAAATTTTGTCTCAAAGTGAATATTACCTTGAACAAAAACTGCATATCGTTTTCTTTATGGTTGGTGAAAACTATTTGCAATTTGGCCAAAAGTGAATATGAATAAAGAAATGTCACTGATCAATTTTTAAATTTTATATCCAAAACGTATTGGTTTACTGTATTTGTGTTTACTATAAAAAGAACTGGAAGTTGCTCAAGCTCGATAAGAAACGTTTTCTCAAAATCGTCGTAAATCGTATTACTATTTACAGTTTTTTTTACATTACGTTTCTTAAACTTAATTTCATGAATTAAAGTTTAGTGCTATACATCTGGCATCTCTTCTGAACCCTTTTCAATCATTCGGATTTCAATGTATCCGAATCGGCCTGATTTCCATTTCATTCTGATAATGGAGTTCATCTGTGATTTTTTTTTTTAATTGGAAACTTCGAGGCAACTCCAGAGACATATGAATCGAATAAGCTTAAAAAATGTTGGTCTCGGCCATTCCGCTGCTCCCAGCTTTGTATGCGGAGAGGCGGAGGCCTTCATCTCGCGCTGGGCGTCGACTCGAAGCAAGTTCTGTACACTCTGCCGCACACTTGGTTAATGTGCGCATGTTCTCGTACGTGTAGTTTCACATCATCCTCGAGGGACGCTTGGTCAGACAACGGAGAGAAGTGTAACTGTTCGGACTTTTATGGAATTTCCAGGCCGTCGGAGGGGCAAATCACTGGAAAATAGATGTGCGAAGACAAAAACTAGTGGTGCTAAAATAGCACGTGCTTTCAGGCAAAATACGCGGAAAGTACTCATATTTTCGATAAATTGTACATGCCCTTATAGAAAAATCTATCTTCAAGGAACAGATTTTTTTAAAGAGAAAATCCCTTATCTTCATAAGTGATGTAGAAAGACGTCGAAAAAGTTTTGAATTTTCGCTATTTTCGAAAAATTAGTTTTCTACGAAAATGAGATCTCTTAAATGTCCTTCACACAATTCGACTACTAAATTTAATCAAACACGATGGAGCCATTTTAAAAAATTTTGAAAATATCCTAGGGGCTTCATGTAAAGTACCCCGAAATTAAAATATCGATTTCAAATTCAAGGGGCAGGCCGCAGCAAGATCGATAGGGGAATATCACTTTTGAAGAAAAACGGCTTAACGGTTTAGCCGCTGGCGTTATTCACGCAGGAACTGACGTTTTGCCGTCATTCGATTGTAAATATATCAAGGACCCACAATACGTGGATTCTGGCTACACCACGTGCTAGAGAATTTTTGTTTCTAAATTAGCAACTGGATTTATCCACTTTCTCGTTACCACGGCCTTGTAGTAAGAGGTTTGCTGCCGCAGATTCACAGTTTTTCGCCCAGCATTACATAAAATTCTTGTAAGTGGTAGCGCGAAAATAAAAAGGGACATTTTTGGATTCCCTTTCATTAAACTTTTTTTATATGATATATTATAAGTGAATAAATGTAAGACAAAGCACCCTTGCATACTGCAAGGAAAATGAAATTATAACTTGAATGGTACTATTAATAAATACAATTGAAATTTATACAGAATAGCCAGATTACTTGGAGAGCCTCTTTCCCAAATGATGAAAAACTCCAAATGGTCAAAAAGGGAAAATCAGGAATTAAACATATTTACGGAAATAAAATATTTTATTTCGTACTTAAAGATTACAACATCCCAATCCATTTCCCCTCTCCTTGTGCGCAAGCTTAGCTTTGTAGCGTGCAAATATCGAAAATTGGCTTGGTGTCCTTTTGCTGAAACTGGAGAATCCTAAATAATTTTTAACTATATTTTTTAAAAGTTTTAGAAAATAATTATTTAAGGAATTTACGATTACATTGATAATAAATTTAGGCAGTTCTGTAGAAAAAACGTTTTTTTCTCTATTAAATTATTTTATAGGTTTATTAAGTTTTTAGGTCTATATTGGTAGTTACTTTAGTTTGTTGTGTAGTATTTATAATATCGTATAAGCCTTGACAAGTTGATTCTAGATATGTTATTCATATTACAGTAAAAGATGTGTAAAATACATGAACTCGTAGAAGTGGGGTAAGAATTTGATGTTTTAATCAGGATTCGGAAGAGAAAAAAGCAAAGGTTAAAGGTTTTGAGGTAACACATTCTAGAACTCTGAATTCATTGCTTTCCTCCGTTGTAAGTTAGTGTTTTTTTTCCTCAAGGCACCTGAAAAAGGTGGCTCCCGTGGTTACTATGAAATTTAGCATTTCCTCCTGTTTCATTAGCTCATTGTATTTGCGGAGTCTAATTCCTTTTGCTTTGGCTTTCTGACTCAAAGTATCCAGTAGCGGTTCAATCTTCCGAGTACTTTGCTCGCTATTAAATGTATTCCTGTTTGTGTCGCAAAGACGGTTGCTTTCCTGACAACTCCCTGGCTTGGTGGCTAAGGTTCTCCTTAATGGTTTCGGCCTAAGGCCGGTGATCATGTACTTCCCGTCGAGTCGCTTCTTCCATGCTGGCACGAGGTTCCTCGAATGGCTGTTCCTCTTGTGCTTGGGAGCCCCGCATTGGGAGGGGTAGTAGATAAGACGCCTCCTCAAGGCCTGAGACTTTGTGTAGGCTGAAATGTCCACTCGGACCCGAGTTTCTCGGCTGCACTCACGTTGTTAGCACCAAGGGGGGGGGGTAGTGAAGAGGCGGTTGTGAGCTGCGGGTTGCCGGGTTTGCTCGGCGACCCACCAGCCGGGCCTCCACCCGCCTAATCCCAAATTTAGGCAGGATTGGGCGCCGCACTTGTTCCCAAACCCACATATAAACGTCCGATAGGGAGCACGAACCCCCCATCAGATTCCGGCGTTACTCATGTCGATAGCGTCAAGGTGGATGCAACAAGGTGACAGATTGGGGACTCCGAGCCTCCCGGGCTTCTTCGGTCTGAACGGCCCCCAGGCGGGTCTTTGGCTTCGTCGGGGCAGTGTCCAATTCTCATGGGCTATTCAGAAGGAATTCTACCGACCCGATTGTGAATGGCGCTTAATTAGACGCCGGTACTAGCCTGGACAGCTAGTAGCTTTGAACAGAGTGCCCCAACCAGGCTTAATTGAGGAGGCGCCTCGGTAGGGCCCGGATGCCGGCCCAAAGTGTTCTTGCACGCCCGCGGAGGGGGCGGGTAAAGGCTACCCGCTTAGGTGCCCATCATGGGGAGAAATTCCCTGGTAGTACGAGAAGCGAGTGGACTAGTAGCCCACGCACGGTTCATGCTGTTTCGGGTAATAGATCTTTTGATCATTCAGCTCGATAATAAAAGTAGCGCAGTGGATAGTAAGGTGTAGCTCTGTCAGTTCATCCAAGTTATTAACTTGTTCTTCTTTTGTTGTTATTGTTTTGATTGTTACTATTATTTCATTGATCTGGCTTGAAATAAATAATTTCCGATTAAATTTGTTCTTTATCTCATAATTTATCGTATCGTATCTCGTAATGTATCGTAATTTGGTTACAATATCTCATTAAAATATTTCCATTGGTCTCGTTTTCAAAATACATGTGAATGATCTTTTAGCCACTTCAAATTTTGCCTTGAGCATCTCAGCAAAGAGGTCTGAATTAACTAGTGAGAGTGTTGAAACTTGTGAAGACTAAATGGGAACTTCTAGTTTTCCAACTTCTTCGGTGGGATTATCCCGCCGGAAATGTCTCCCAACAGAAATCGCCAAAAAGCTTTAGAACAAGCTTTTGATGTAAAGTATGAAATTGTTTTTGAAAAACATAAAGGACTAGTGAAATCTATGCAGAATGTCTCATGATATTCGATAACATATATTTTTTGAGATTTTTAAATAATGTGGACGACAGTGAAAAAAACTAAATCCAATTTTATCACTTTAAAAATTGAAAATTGTATCTTTGGAACTTTTTTGGAATTAAAACCACCTTTGATACTCTATGTTTCGGAATAGTAAGATCGACCAATCGCGAATACGGTAATCGAGGCAGAGTTAATTGAGGTCACCTGTATGTTTGTGGGGGTCTTCAAGAATCTTGCCGCGTATTTTCTTAAATTCCATTTGGTTGTTGTTGTTTTTTTCGGAAAATAGTGGTGCAGTCTCTCTTGACGGAAAATAGAGTAGTTCGTTTCAACATAATGTTACTATTTTTCGCGTTCTACACACGTAGAATAGAGAAAGTTATGTAATGCAGCAACGAGTTTTTGCGGCAGGAAAAATTGGAATTGCAGATTCCAGATTCTGAAAAAATGGGATAATTCTAAGTCCTGTATTCAGCAATTAATTTCCTCTAACATGTTCTGTAGTAAAAATCTACGTCGTTCTAAAAGCGCAGTTTTCGAGTAGCGCACTACAAAATACACTGTCAGCACACAATTTTTTGTGCAATTTCTATTGAATTGAATTGAATTGAATTAATGCCTTATTTTACGTGGTCATGAGGCCTGCTCTTCCGTCTGACCACGCAAATTTCGCTACACTCATTTCATCCACTATTGGACAAAGGAGGTATTTCTTGGGCGACGCAATAGGCGACTTGAATTTAGCTCAGAGGCGTCATTTAGGCTTGAGGACCTTTTACATGCAAGTGAATCTACTAACATGGGGCAGTCGGCTTTACTTCCCCTTTGAAGGAAGGCATGCGAAGGATTTCTACTCTACACTTTGTCAGCAATTTTTTTTATGTGACAGTTTAATATTTGTTGCAAAGTTTTATTTTTTAAAACATCTTAAATTTTATTTTTTATTTCAGTGACATCGGACATTGTTATTTTTTTCTGTTCTTGAAGACAGGGAGCTTTCGATTACTCCTATGTACTCTTTGGAATGGATGACATCGCATCTCTGGTAGCCGTCCGACTTGCTCCCTCCCCGCCCCCGCCCCTGGCTCACTCGGCGCCTCCGCGTGCTCGCACGCGCCTCTCCGGGTGGCGGTCGCGCGCACGAAGAGATACAGGAATCTGCTGACGACAGCTACCTCCGGACGCCGTCATCCGGCAGCCCCGGGTGGCCGGCAACGTCAGCGTTGCCAACTGCCCCCTCGAGAACGTCCGCCTCGAAAGGTCAAGAATTCCGCCCAGTGGCCAAGGGTATGAGCGGAAACCAACAACAACAACAACAACATCAGCAGCAAACAAACAAAAAAGGGAGGCAACAGGCTCGAAAGGAATCTTTACGGCTAACGTTAGTCGATGTTGTGATACGACGAAAATAATGCTGTATTCATCATTGCCATTGATTTCCAGGAGCCTGGGGCAGTTGATCCACGGGGCCCCACATTTCAAACAAAGAAATCCCTCTTTCCTCATTTAATAAACAGAATTCAATTCTTCATGACATACTTTGTAGCCTTTCATTTGAATTAGAGATAAATATTTTTTTTTTAAATTTGTTTTGAGTGAAAGAAAGTCAGGCTTCAATGAAATCGTGGCTTGAGGTGATTTCGCCGAAGCTGCCCCCTTCTGGTCGCCACTGTTGATTACGTTAGTCGTTGTGGAATAACAAAAATGAAGCTCAGTGTTCATCAACGTCACTGATTTTTTTTTCGCGGAAGCGAACTGATCCGCCACTTCCTTGTTTCACCTGTTGCGCGCGGGGCGCACGGAAGGTGGGCGGGACGCCGCTTCGTAGATTCATTGATAGTGATTCGCTGGTCTTCTACTCTATCTCGTCCGGCATGAGCATCAGATTGGCTTAGGTAGGACAGGACGGCAATTGATGTCACTGCAGCTGGGGGAGAGGGAGTCCTAGGGTTTGAGTCCTGACGATGGCTGGGTTTTGGACACTAGCTACTAGATAACAAGGTCAAATTCATCCGCTGCCTGGAGAAGTGTTCTAGCGGCTAGCTGCTCTGATCGGTAGTTTCCGGTGTTTTTTCCAAACAACACTAGCCGCTTGCCGGAACAATAACATATCAATAAAATAACATGACACGGACCGCGCGCAACGTTTCCTTCCTCTTCCCAGCCTTGCCCTTACTCATTACTTTCACACACTTACTTACATGCACAACAATACCACACACGTCGAGAGGCCGGTCGGGAGCTTAAGAGCTTGCCCCGTCTGGGGCTGTGCCTCGCTGGTGGGAGGTATCTGGTTGGGGAAAACACGCATAAGCGATGACGCCAATCTGGCCATCCAGTGTGGGAAAATCACCACTACCTCCCGCGATAAACAACATACCCTACACTTAAGGGACTAATGACCCAACCGGAATCACCAATCAATCAATGGGCCTCCCTCTCTTGATTACTCTTCCTCCTCTAAAAGGTCTAAAATGTCTCGTGATCAATGTGATGATAAACAAACAAGCACAGGAAAAAAAAAACAGTCAGCAGAATTCTGCAAAATCCATTTTTTTCTCGCGGGCTGAGATATTTTTTCCGCCCATGGTGGAATTACACGCAATATGGTAAGCTGTGGACAGCCCATCTCGGAAGCGTTTCCATGTTACTAAATATCATCCCCTTTTCCGGTTTTGGGTGCTTCTTTATTCAAACTGGGAATATAGCGCGTAGGAGCACCGTAGGACATTTAGCTGCTTCTGATTTTTTAACTTATCGCACGCAAGTATTCAAGAAACCTTGGTGTGGAGATAATGTGATCCGTTATGAAATACCTAGGTTTGCAAACGTTTCGTGGGGTTACCGCGCGAGAAAAAAAAGCAACAGATGGTTAATTAAAGAATGTAATGAAACACATTGGTACAACATGCGTTGAGGTCTTGCTTCTGACGAGCTTCAGTTAGAAGGATTTCTTACGAAGTGCTATGCATAACCAGTTTAACCTGAAAAACTGTCTATTTATGTGGCCAAAAGGCCGAAGTCTTGCTGAAGTCGTAAATTACAGTTAAATTGTTATCTGATGCTCATTGGAAGCTTTGTACCTGTCAAGCAATTTGACAGGGATCGTTTATTAATATTACGTAATTCATGATTTTTACTTTTAATCACTCCTCAACGGTACCTATTGGCACGTTTTTGTCCATCTTCTCTTCAGGCGCTTCGTGTGCAATCAACTTTCTTTGACTTACGTTCCCACTCTATTAGAAGTTTCAGGGCGATTTTTTTTGTCTCATTTAATAGTTCTCTGCAGTTTTAAACGGTGCTGAAGATTGTGAGAGAGAATATTTGTGGATCAGACGGATTTTTTTTAATTACTTGGGCAAGGATTCGATTTACTCTGTGTTCAAGAAACAAATTCTAACAATTTGGACGTCCAAATTAACATTTTGTTCTTAATTTTCAAATTTACCGGTTAATTTAAAAGAATGGTTACTGTCAGAAAAATTGCATAATGACTGTCTCAAAGAATCACTAAATCTTTAGCTGATTGCATATTTAATTCCCCCAAAAATATGATCAACTTAAGGCAGAAAAATGTACAGAATAGTTTTTCTACATAATGTAACAAAAGTAGAGGCTTTAACACTTAATTGTATTAATAGTGTGAAGTATTAAATGTAACCATTGAACGATAAGAAAGAGAATGTAGTAAAAAGTCTCCAGGTTTTTAAACCTTATGCAAATATTTCTGGGTATTTCATGCATATATTTTCTGGGCTGAATAACATTATGTGTCTGCGAGTGAAACATCAGCATTACAATGCAGTTGTCAGGTTAGAAGTAGTGCGTTCGTGAATTCGAAAATGAAAGAGAAAGAAAAGAGCCCCCACTGAGTGAAAAAGATCAGTCTATCTTAAAAATACTCTACCGATGTATTGTAATATGTGAGCGATGTTTAAAAACATCGTTGTTTTTTTTGTGTATTTTTAATATCGATGTTTTAATTTTGAACACCGATGTTTTAATTTTGAACATCGATGTTTTAATTTTGAACACCGATGTTTTAATTTTGAACACCGATGTTTTAATTTTGAACACCGATGTTTGGCAGCATCGATGTTGCGTTGTCGATGTCGCATCGCCCACTCGGCAGCGCTGGGAGCGGCGCGGGCGCCCGGCGGAGCGTCACGCGCCACGTGCCGGCGCCACGTGCACGCGCCCGTGCGTTAGCCGACACCGGGCGCTGCCCGGACGCAGCGCGTCGCGTTGCGTTGCGTAGAGGCGGCTCTCACGCCACGGCGACGCCGCCGACGCCTCTCCCCCCCCCCTCCCCGCACCCGCGCACGCACCGCCGAGCACAGCTCGATCCCACGCACCGGCGACGCACGAGATCCGCCCAGGGGAGGGTTAGGCCCATACCTCCTGAATATGGACATGTCTCCAGAGATGCGACGTTGATGTTAGCATACATTGATGTTGCATATTAAAATATCGATGTTAATCAGACATCGACTAAATACCATGGATGTTTTTCTACATTAATGTTTTCGAGCTGGTTTAGTAACATTACATTCATGTGTAACAAAATTGAATTTGACAGTGTTTGTGTTTATCGTTCCCGGAATAACGGTACGAGAAGGGGCACACCCTACAGTCCACAACAAATTCGTTGACCACATCTCAATATGCGAAATGAATATGATGAAAGACGAAATACAAGGGCATGGACGTCCTCTCGGGCGAGAGAGTTTGGTCAATGACACAGACTTCCTTTTCTTCCAACACATGAACAATATTACCATAAGTGATATTTCATATTTTAACTTTTATGGTATTGTGATGAAATGAATTTTTCATTCCTAGACGAAACATCGAGAAAGAAAAAAATCGATCCCAAAACATGGATGCTAAAAAACATCGGTGTTAATACTTCGATGATAACACAGCGATGGTTTTACAAAAATATCGATGTTTTATCATCAATGCTGCATCCCTACTTGTGTTCCGCTGTCCCGCCAGATTTTTCCGTTTCTGACAAATCTGATTATCTGTACTCTGTTCTAATTGTACTAGGTCTGCAAGAATAAAAATTTGGGATTATTTGTGAATTACCTTACAGAACTATGCGCTATATGAGAGAACGCTAGCGGATAATTCCTTTGTTAAGAAAATATTGTTATTTTTTTCATTTTACGGTAGAATCTGAGTGTAAAGAATGGATAAAGAATGGTATTGTATGTTTGGAATGGAGGTTCATCTGTTTCTTTCTGTTGATAATGTGATAGATAATCTGGAAAGCAAAGGGCTCAGTCTATAACAGTATTTTAATATCGACCTAAGTCCTTCTTTATTTTATTTAAATACCTTGAAATACTTCACAAATTTTGTCGTGGAAAAAGATGGGAAATAGATCTGGTTAACCTTCAAAAGTCAGGCAAATTCGTCCTGGAAAAAGTGTTCCTCATTATCTTGAAAGCCTAATTTATCTTGTTGTTTCCTTGTTGTATGATACACTTGATGTACTATTTATTTCTATAAAAATAAACAATTAGTTCTGAAATATATTTCGGATGTCCTGAGACACTAATCAATCAATCAATGATTGACGCGCCTGGAAACACCAATCATTGATTGACGCGCCCGGAAACACTAATCAATGATTTACAAGCCCAGAAACACCAGTCGATCAATGGTTTACAAGCCCGGAAACACCAGTCGATCAATGGTTTACAAGCCCGGAAACACCAGTCGATCAATGATTGACGCGCCAGGAAACACTCAGTCGATCAATGACTGAAGCACAACGTGAATGAGTGTGTGTAACGGTTGCAGGTGCGCGCGGAGCGGCGGCATGGGCAGGCGGCGGGGCGCCGGACGCGCGCTGCTGCTGCTCCTGGTGCTGGCGCTGGGGGCGGCGGCGGTGGCGGCGGGGGCGGCGGCCGCGGAGGAGGAGGTGGCTGCGGCGGCGGCGGGCGAGACCGAAGCCGGCGCCAACGACGGCATCTGCTACAGCATGGACATCCGCAACCGCATCGAGGTGCGTGTTTCGGCCACTAGGGTCCTTGTCGCCATTGTCATTAGAAATCCTTGGAATTGACTTGTAATGTTTTTGAAACATTTCCTATTCATTTCAATCTTTAGGTCTTTTGAGTGTTGTTATTTACACTAAATAATTTTTAATAATTGTATGTGTTGTTTGTTTTAATTTTAATTTTTGTATTTCTTTTTTGATGAATTGCCATCGAGCGTTCGCTCATTTGCAGTAATAAATTATTGTTATTATAATTATACACTTTACATTGAAGACATGAGTCTACTTCAGTTTCATTGGGTGCACAAGTACACATACTTGAACTTATGTTCAATCTATTTACTGTTCCTATTTCCTTTTATTACAATAATATTATTATAATCACTTACAATGTTTATATCCATATCACCAGCAATTCATGGCTGCTTTAAGCAATCTTTGGAAAACATGACAATGTCGTGGTTGGCGTATGAACTGTACGACCAAGGTTGAAAGTTCTTTTGCTAGTACAAGCTTCAAGCCGTAACTATTTGTTTTTTCGATCATTTGTTAATGTAATCTTTAGAGCAACGAATTCTTAACTCCTTTTGAATTTGCGCATTAGGATTAAATCAGGGAGCTATAATAACCAGTCTTAAGAAATTGTTTCGGTTTCTTTCCAATTTATTGATATGTGTGATTGCCGTGCCTTGCCATACTAAATTAATTTAAAATCATCCTAAGGTATTTCGCTATCAAAACCTGTGATGAATATTTCAGGCAGTTCTAGAAGCATTAAAATAGTATCGAATAAATAGAAGATTAATTGGAGGGGATTGACTTTCTGCTACTATGACAGTTTGTGTCAAAACAATAGTGTATTGTCGGGGGCTATGTGGTTGGCCGAGTGTGGGAAAGGAGCTTGGCTATGGGGGCAGTCTGGCGCCGTGTATCGGCGGGGAGGAATGTCGCGCTGTTTCAGGTCGCGATTCTGAATTAAATTTTCCAAATGAACATTTTTTCAAATAGCTTCTTTTCGATTTTCTTTTCCCCGAAGTCCCATATTCCGTAGCTAAATTTTCGAAACTTAATAATGCTAAATTAAAAATGTAATAATAAGAATACGAATAAACCTATATTTTATTTTATAAACATGTACATATTGTAATAAATTTACAAAAAAGTTGTGACCTGAACTTTCCAAATATTGAATCAGGCGATTTTCTTCTCGATATGTTTCTTATTCGGATACCATGTCTCTAATCCTCTTCTCCGCCGTTATTCACTTTTTCTTGGTTGCGCCTTCACTTGTCTTCCCACTCGGATTTCTTCGAAATTTACTTCGATGTCTGATTGTTCTTTTTGAATTTATGTTAAAGCATAAAATGAGGGATAATTTAATTAACTCAACTAAAATTAGAAATCCGTTGTGTTATACCTCACTTATATTGTTGTTCTGTGAAAATTTCTTACTGTACCGTCGTATTGATTCCAAATTTCTATATTTAATTTCGCTGGAATAGTTCGTCATCGTTGACTTGCACTCTGTCCTGAAACCTAACTTACATCGAAATAATAAAAAACGGGTAGTACTCCGTAATTAATTTCATTTCACGTCTACTGGAAGTTATAAGTTTTGGATCGATTTTCAATCTCCCCCTCAAAACCTTTTCCATTCGAATTTCTTATAAAACCCGAAATTGGTTATAGTGTTTTTCGTAACGATAAATCTGGAAAAGTAGGTTTCGAAAAAGTAAAAAAGAAGGTTTCGAAAAAGTAAAAACTGTATTCAAAAAAATGTTCATTCTAAACTTTATTTCGAAAAAATGAGTGCAACCCGTCTCGCACATATGGTGCGTGGGTTCTTTCCACCTTGAGTGGTTGAGAGTGGAACGAGAGCGCCCGGGGAGGGGGGAATAGTCTGGCACCTTGGATCGTCTGGAAGGCCGAGGTATACACAGGACTTCTCCCGCGTATGAATGTTTCACGAGGCCATGCCTCGCAGCGTTCCTTTTTGAGTTGAAATCCCGCGCTCCTGCACGAGAGAAGTGCAGACCTAGATCGGAGATGAATGCATCCAGGCTTCCGAGTAGGTTTTCGAGCTGTACATATTGTTCACATTGCAAGTACACAGAATGTGTGTAGCTCTTGTCTGTGATTGGCCGTAATTATCTAAGACGTCACAAATCACCATTTCATGGTCTACGTATGTAGAGCAAATCAAATGAAAAGTACAAGTTTGTGTGAATTAAATTATAATTGCAGTGGAATGTAATGACTTTTTTTTAGATCTTTCTTTGTGTTTCTGCCAACAAGATAAGTTCAAAATCGAAATTGATATACTTCGTGATTGTCCTTAGAAATAGGCAGTTGAACTTCAATGGGATTCTCAAACATAACTGTTGAATGTAGGTTAAGCTATTTCCCTGTATATCAACATCTTGCAAAAGAAGCTGTTAACCTTTTAATTCAGTTTTCATCAAAGTGTCTAAGTGAATCGGTTTTTGTATTCTGGCTTATACGAAATCAAAATTACGACTATGACTTGTTGGAGAAAATGATTTGTATGTGCATTATCGATGTTGGAACCACATATTTAAAGAAAACAGATCAAGTGTTCATATTGGGAATATTGTTAAGAATTAGAACCAAGCTCGTGTCCTCGAGCAATAAAAAACTCACCTGAACAGAATCACACAAAATAGGTTTCCAAAAAGTAGCACCCACACTGATCGAGAACAAGTAAAATTCTCTCATTTAATTTTGTAATAAATTAAATATTTTAACGGAATGTCTTCAGGAGTACTGTATGAGCTGTACTATGAGCTACACTTAATACTTAGTGCAATAGTTCTGTACTTACCAAGATTATCAAAAACGTTGCTGTTCCATAACGTAACAATTGAAGAGCAAATATTTAATGGCAGGTGGCCTCTTCCTTAAAGCCTTGCTGTTACATGACGTCAACTGTATCGTTATCAGTATCGCACTGAGTATGATAATTCAGTTGGTGCGCGCTCTATGAGAATAAGCGCAATCAATCAAATATTTGGATTTTTCGGTCAGAATTGAAACGCCATTGATTTTTTTCGTTTGATTTATGTTTTGGCTACCTATAGAAACCCAAGACACTTCTTATGTCTGGATGCGGAGAGGTGGTTCAGTGCATCAACTGATGTAACTGCAGTGGCTTTGACCGAGAGGTTCTAGGTTCAAGACCCGACAGTGGCAAGATTTTCAACACTAGCTTGTCAGCAAGGTAGAATTTAATCGCTATCTGTAAAAAGTTTGAGTCCGGCTGCTCTGATCGTTATTTTTCAGTGGTTTCCCTGATCGACAGCAGGCGAATGCCGGAGCAGTACCCTAAGAAAAGGAGTAATGATTTCAGTAGTTGACGCGTCCGGAATCTCTATCGACGAACCAACCATCTTATGACTGGAGGCTATAAAGGTTTCTTTCAATTTACGCGTTCGATATTAGTAATACAAATAAAGAACATGTAATGCTAACTGCATTGACAGCAGAATCCTTGATAATGTAGATATATTAAACAGTTTAGATTAATCATATTCTTTCAGTACATCAAGCAGGATTGTTGTAATAATGTAACATCATAAAACAATCTTCTAGATAGAATTATAATCCCCGTCTGGAAAGAGAGATTTTGTACTTTAATGCATTAGTAGAATTCGGCGGTTGAGCGTAATGAAAGAACGCAAAAAAGGGCCCATATCAAAGAAATGTTGAGGTTATTTCGAGAGATACATTACCAAAGGTTAAATATGCAGAGTTAAATAGTTTTCAAATAATTAAGTGATATTTTTGTTGGTAATTTTAGACACCTGGGGAAACGAACGTCGTATTCTGAAATTATTAATATAAACAGATTTGTAATTTCCTTACATTTTCACCAATTAATGAGTGATCATTTTTTGAGTGATTACTTGAACAAGGAAATGAGCAATAAATAATCGTGACGAAATATTATTTACGAACTGTTTGCAACGAATTGATCTGACTCTGAGTACTATGACATTATCTATAGATATCTCTCTCTTATTAGTAGATTTCATTACTTGCAATTACATATTTCATAGTTGTAATGGAATGTTTTAAATGTCGTAATTATTTCCGTTGCCTTTGTTCACTAGTTATTTTTAAATAGCATTTTTTCTTAACATTCATATTCTGATTATTTTTGTTAATCTAATAAAATCTGTTACAAAAATTAAATCTTTAAATAAGATCCTGTACATTTTTTAAAATGAGATGTTCAAGCGCAATTTCTGCTTGAAATTAATGCATTTTATTATTTTTAACGTCTACAATTTTTTTCTATATTATATTTTTTTTACTGATAGAGCAAAAAACGCCAGAAATGGCGCAGGTTTAATTTTCGTTGATCTCTCCGAATTTTCGAAAATTGCAAAATGTGGTAATAAAGCGAGAAAATATGGGTGGTTTTAACTTCAGATATTATTTTGAGCGTCAACGTTTTTTGTCACAAAAAGCACTCGGTTCTTCTCGCATGATCATGCTGAATCGTTATATCTAAGACTCTATTCATATACAATCATTCATTGATCTTGGATTGGATTGAAATGTGACTTTAATTGACTTCTCTGTACCATAAAAACATGGTCTTCTGTGAGTAATTCAGTGGAAAATAGAATAGTTTCAAGATCTAGTTCAGTGCAGTGAATTGCCTTGAGTAGACGATGAGTTTTGAATTGCTTGTATAAATGAAGTTCAGCATTGCTAGTTGCGTGTGTAATATGTAAATAGAAGTGCTAAATGACATGTTGTGCAAAAACACAATGGTTTCTATTTGCATTATGGCAATGTGCAATCCTCAATTGAATTGTGTTAAACAATACGATTTTGTCATATACATGAGGAAAACAAAACATATCTTGCGAATTACACGGATCAAAAACATACTAGCCCATTATGCAATTATTTTGTAGCAACTGTTCGCAATTTTTCAGAAGTCATTATTAATTGCTTAAAGTAGAAGTTAGTTAATTTTGTTGTGTTATTGGAGTTGGAGTTATCCAGTTACCTTGATATGTGATGAAATGTGCATTGATGTGCTTATTTATTCTGACGGCGGGAAATAATATAGTCCAACTTTCAATCTACTGGCCAAGAAGATAATCATGTAGGCCGAATAAAAAATGATAACCCAAATACTTTAAAAATGAATGAAAAATTAAAAATGATGACTTTATCTGCGCAGTTGTTTTTGCATATCTATTGTAATATGTTTGTTAATTGTTTCAAATTGTTTCTATTACTAAACCCTGAAGTGTTTCTACGTGAAAAGGTGTCTTATTGCATCGTTATCACACCACAGGCAATATCACTTCAAGAAAGATGTAGGACATCTAGTAGTTTAGTAGCGCTGGCCTTTTACGCCATTCTCTTGTTTCTGGTTCTGGAAATACCCTTCAAAATTATTTCTTGTAAAGTGTTTTGGTTTTCTTGCTCGCAAATAGGGTGACATGGACCACGCGTGCATGCATCCTGTATTTACTGAGGCTCAGTAACATCGTCCCGGCAGGTGCATGTAATTTTATCATGATATCAGCATTTAGCTAGATCCGATTTCTATCCCCAGGGTTGTTAGCCCTGGGGATATGGAAGATGATGGTGATGATAATGATGATGTTGATAGTGAGGGGTGAAAGGACAACACTCTCATGCCCGATGCCGGACTCGAAACCGCGATCATCTGGTTCGAGATGCTACGGCACTACGTACTGTCTTAGCGATGTCGGCCATTTGATCAGCTGTTATGTGTTTATTATTATTATTATTATTATTATTATTATTATTATTATTATTATTATTATTATTATTAAATTTACAGTTACCCGATGAGATCTCGTAGTTGTATTAAAACCCAGAAGTTAAAGAACTGGCAGTTCACTATACTGAAAACATATTTTATTGTTGAACAGAAAGTAAGAAAATTATTTTAAAAAATGCAGATTACATTTAAGGACAGATGACGTATTCATTCTAGTAAGAGTTGGGGTGGTTTTCTGTGGTTCCTGGTGATATCGAATTTTGTGGAAGTCAGTGGAATTTCACTCGTAAAACAATATTTTCTTTATTTCCCTAGGGAATTTTTTTCCAGGCCTCCTTGCCGATATATGCTGGTTGTGACCGGTTCGATTAGGACGGAACGTACCCTCAGTGTGGGCGGGGAAATCGCTTTGAGTCTGTTACCGACGTCGATGCCTCAGGACATCAACCGATGACACTGCAGAGCCTCTGATCGGAGGGTCCTGGAGTTCCGACAGTGGGGGGGGGGGTTCAACACAAGCTACGTAACTAGGTCAACTTCCGTCGCTGTCTGGAGGAGAATTTTAATGGCCGGCTGCTGAGATCGGTAATATATTGTGATTTCTTCTCTCAACACGAGGCGAATACTGAAGTGTGAAGTGAAAGACGCAGTTTAGACCGTTTTGCGAAAAAAAAAAAAAAATTGGTGTACTTTTTCAAAGGCCTAGGAATGTTAGTATGCAGATGTGAAGGGTGGGTTGTAGTAAAAGATGATTAGGTTGGAAAGTTTCGTGATGTTAAAAATAATAGTGATGCCTATAAATCTATGGAACGTACCACGTAAATTGCAACTGACAATCTACAATATTGCCGTGAATGGTGTGGAAATTGTCGTGATAAAATGAAGAGTCTCAAAACTTTTTGATTGATTGAAAAAAGGCCACGGACCCTTCCTTCCTCTTCCTTGTCCTATCCTCCTACCTTACTTACGCACACTTACATGCCCTACACTATCACACATGCCAGGAAATACCTGGTCGGGGAAACTCCTTTAGCGGTCGGTAGGTAGGCGCCGGATCTCAACGTTCAGCGGGGCCAACAATCGCCGCCACCTCACGAAGAAAACACATACACTTCACTTAGGGGACTAATGACTGTAGCAGTTGACGCGCCCTAATCAATCAATCAAAAAGTTTTGAGACTCGTCATTTTATCACGACAATTTCCAGACCATTCACGGCAATATTGTAGATTGTCAGTTGCAATTTACGTGGTACGTTCCATAAATTTATAGGCATCACTATTATTTTTAACATCACGAAACTTTCCAACCTAATCATCTTTTACTACAACCCACCCTTCACATCTGCATACTAACATTCCTAGGCCTTTGAAAAAGTACACCTATTTTTTTTTCGCAAAATGGTCTAAACTGCGTCTTTCACTTCACACTTGTCCGAAAATTTTCTTTCCCGAAGTATTTTCTTCAGTGTGGATTAGAGATAGGCGTCACTGTGTGCCCAATCTGAACTATAGTGAGAATGGTCCAACTCCTTGACGTCTTTGCGCTTCCCAACGTTCATTGCTTTTAAGTATAAACTGCTAAGAAGGTTATCTCATTTATGAGCGATATCTTGGTCAGACCGGAAATCAGAATCTTATAGAGACGCGTCGATTTGCAAACATGAGGGACGGTCATGAACAATCGCGCATTATTCATCGGCGTGTCTTTTTCGGCATCCCCTGCACTAAGTTCGAGTCGCCACACGACTTTTGAAGCGCAGCGAACAACAAGCAGGACGGGCGATCGCGAGCGTGCAGTGCGCTCTGTCATTACGCCAACGAGGCGATAGCCTGAGGCGCGGGCGTCGGGGAACAGGGCGTCGAAGATTAGATACAAAAGAAGTGCATTCCGCGAAGAGCGTGGGCGTGTTACGTCCGCAGAAAAGAATGCGAATTTTTGTACATTTTTTTGTGGTTGAACAAGTTCAGATAGGACGTGATAAAAAGCACGTTTTACGTTGATACGTATGCCGTAATTGGTTTCCTTCAGAAAATGCTGGAGCCCGGGGAATTTATAACGTGCACGTATGAGTGTTCGATGCACATTTTGAAGTTGAGGGTACGGATGTAGGAAGATTTTGCGTTGTAAATTATAGTGTTGTAAAAACCGAACATGGCAGTTTTAAATCGAGCCGTGACTGCCGTTTGGTTCTAATGACAAGTACAAATAATGAATGTGAATCGAGCAGAATAAATGAGACATACGTGCTCGTTCGTCTTATTTCGTATCGTCTCCTCTGTAACTAAAGACTAACCATTCATGCATCGGCTAGCAGAGCCTCTTCTTAATCGATCCAAGGGTTACAAGGCGACCTGCGGATGTGATATGACCTTGTGGTCTCTAATTCCCTACAACCTATATGAAATATTGTTACAAACTACTTAAAATCTTCAAAATAGACAAATGCTTGTTCCGTTCACGTACACTGTATCGTGCGGAAGTATTTACCCATTGCTAGGCGCTGTTTTAAATGCCGAAAGTTTGGCCACATGCAAAAATATGTAAGGTAGAAAGCCAGGTGTGCGGGAAGTGCAGCAAATCAATGTCTGAAGCAGTGCGGTCCACCACCGCACTACGTTAACTGCGAAGGAGATCACGCGGCCAACTCAAGCACGTGCCCGGACACTCTGAAGGGAAGGAAAATCAGAAGATACGAGATGCTGGGGTGTCCTTCCCGGAGGAGTACATCACGCATGCCTACCTAGAAGGCCATCGTCGTCACAGCTCTGAAGAAAGGAAAAGATAGATCTTTGCAATCGAGCAACAAAAGTTGTATTTCCCACCAGCTGCGTAAGTGTAATGCTAGAACGCATGATAAATCAGCGTTTGGTTTGGACATGGTGGGGAATACACCGCCACCTCCCGAGCAAAAACATGCCCTACACTTACGGGACTCACGGGAATCTCTACCCTTCAATCGATGTATAGAAAACGTTTTAAATGGAATTCTCAACGGACAGAAAAATAATTCGAGTTATTCAGAATTTCAATGTATAGAGGTCCGATTATATTGTACACACCTGGAATTTGCTGGAAATATTAAACGTATGAAGTATTCATTGAACTTATTTTGAGTAAATTTTCGTAATTTCGAAATGGGATAATTATTCTTTTGTGTAATGGTATTAGGTTCTAATTGCGAAATGATGTCAATTTTGGATTTATTTCTTGCTGAGTCCTTAAACTGCTTTCCTATTTGAGACATCACGAGGTGACAGCTGCTGATTAACACTATTCAAGATCTTTCCTTACATTGCGTTAAATCAATTAAGAACTATTCGGCATTGATTGTTTTAGATGTTGAATTGTTCAAAATTCGCTTTGTATATATCTAAGAAAAATATTGTAATTAATATATTAAAAAATGTTATATCAGAATACTGTACCCACACACACGAACGGGACTAACGTCTACATTGGTTGATGCGCATGATAACGCCAAATACTCACTCCATTGCTTAAAATAAGATATACACAAACACTGAATGGTTGCTTTTATTCACATGTAAATTCCGTCAAAAGGAAAATATGATAAGTGTGTTCGTCCTGTCCGTGTCCTTGGTGGAGGCGTGAGAATGAATGGCTTTGTACCTGGGAAGGACAGGGGAGGGAAAAGGCTTCTAGCTGGAAGGGGTGGGGGAGGAGTCTGAAGGGGCTAAGGTCTTATCTCTCCTCTGGTTTTAAATCGAAAGATCTTCGGGGTTACTGTGGAAGACTCAGCTGTCCGGGAATGGACCACTGCGGATGCAGACGGGAAAAAACTGACGCAGTGTGTCACCTTGACGTAACCAAATAAAATGAACTGGAAACAGAATACAATTTCGACCCCTAAGTGGATGCATGCATACATTCAGGATACATGTTAGCTTTACCTGTTCGGTTTTAACTGGTCGGATACAATTAGCGCTCCTGCTGACAAAACTCAGGAACGAAATACATTATTTTGTAATTTTTTACATGATACTTGTTCGTTCAACTTAAACGTTTATACGTGTGAAACAATTGGTTTAACCTGTAAATGAAAATTGTTTTGTACCGTTTGAGACACAGTAAATAAAGACAAATATCAGGCGACTATGAGCGCCTTCTGTGTACGGTTAAAGAAGCAAAAATAGCCCGACACGACCTAATTTCAATAATTGTTCCTTGTGCACCATACTTCTATTGGGCGGTGAGCTCGCGCGACGAAGTGTAGAGTCCAAGTACGAGAGAATCTACTCTAAAAGAACGAAGGAGGGGCGTTGATATTTTTGACGAGCGCGGGGGGCAGAACTTCGAGTTACGTTGCCAGCAGTGGTCAGACTGTAGAAAATCCCCCCTTATTAATTTTAACTTGTCACGAAACTTTCAACCAAAAATATTTTCGGTGAATCAATAAAACGACTAAAATCGTATCGCAGCCTGTGTTGAGAGTAGTATGTGACATTTTGCAAAATCAGAAATGACACATTCGACTAAAACATTTTTAATATCCCCTCCCAGAATTTTATCTGGATCCGCTCCTGTCTTCGACTAACCTTTCGGAACTCGCCGCAGACCTAATCCTATATATGTGCTTGTTCATTCTACTACATATTCTATTCACCTATTACGTGTACCGACTGAATTTTCAAACTCAGTTTGGCACTGCTTACAACACAGGTGACATCATGCGAATGCAAGCTTCACAGGAAGAGGCTACTTCTATTAAATATTGGCTATTAACATGTTGCGTTGGTGAACTGCAACTTTATGTTCTTGGTATGTAAATAAGTGTTGTGTTATATAAATGTACTTTACTACATATTTGCAGTATTCGTGACGACTGTTTTTGTTTAAACTTTTGATTTATTGTGGTGTTGTACGAGTGTTGTATTTGTTTTTGATGAATATGGGTGCTACTTTTTTGAAAACGTGTTGTGTGATTATGTTCAGCCGCGATTTTGGTGCTGCAGGACACCAGTTTAATTTAAAATACGGTAATGTACGAACTTGAACGGCCTTTTCTGGAGTGTGAAAGGTTTTAAATGTGGTACCTTTAAAACACATCTTTACTGAAGCAGGCCACTAATTACTATTATTGTGAGATTTGCTCGTAGACGTGTGCAGCCGAAAACACGAAGGGGCAAGTATATTTCAGGTCTGCCATTTCCATTGAACATTTTTTATATTTACTCACGCCATTTTACAAGTAGAAAAATAAAATAAACCACAAATATAATTAAATTATAACGTAAATAATTAAAATTAATAAATACAAATGATTTTACATTGAGCTACTAACAGGTTTGCCAGACCTCTTCCCCTCTTGTAAAACGAATTCTCTAATTAATTTGTTTTGTCGAAATAATTTAAAGTGTTCTTTACACAGTATTGTTTTTAATGTCTGTTATAATGTATAAAATATTGTGTTACTTGTGCATAAAAGATAGTGGTCGGCTGCTTCTAACGAGCAAAGCCGGAGCAGTATCCTAACAAACGATCCACGGGCGGCGCGCGAACTTTCTTTCTCCTTCCTTGTTCTCTCGTCATCTCTTACTTACACACACACACTCACTTACACATACATGCACTACACTACCATACATGTCAGGAGCGTAGACCACGTCCTGTGTGGGGCAGTGCACACCGGTGGGAGAAGCCTGGTTGGCGAAAAAACTCCGCAAGTCGACGTAGGTTGGCACCGGATCTCGCCAACCAGCGAGGGAAGTTCACCGCCACCTCTATAAAGCACGCCCTACACTTACGGGACTAATGATCTGAGCAGATGACGCGCCCGGAAACGCAAATCAATGAAAGCGTGTAGTGCGACGCACGACACGCTTTGATTGATTGATTGATTGGTCGGTTGATTGATCGATTGATTGATTGGTTGATTGATTGGTCGATTGATTTATTGATTGATTGGTTGATGGATTGATTGGTTTCCGGGCGCGCCAACTGCTGCCCCGGAAACGTCACCCCGACCAACGAGAGCGTGTTGCGTTCGTGCGGCAGGCGTTCCGGCTGCTGTCGGGCTGCCGCGTCGTGGAGGGCTTCGTGCAGATCGTGCTGCTGGACAACACGTCGGAGGCGGACTTCGAGGCGCTGTCGTTCCCGCGCCTGCGCGAGATCACGCGCTACCTGCTGCTGTTCCGCGTGGCCGGGCTGCGCTCGCTGGGCGCGCTCTTCCCCAACCTCACCGTCATCCGCGGCGCCGCGCTCTTCCGCGACTACGCCCTCGTCGTCTTCGAGCTGTTCGCGCTGCGCGACCTCGGCCTGCGCTCGCTCGCCCTCATCGAGCGCGGCGGCGTCAGGGTGAGACACGATCACGGCGTTTCGTGTAGCGTGTCGTGAGATGTTGTTTTATGTTGTCTGCAGTGTTTTTGGTGTGTTGTGGGACGCGTGTTGTGTTTTGGTGTCGTGTGCTGTGTGTTTTGTGTAATGTGATGTGTGACGTGTTGTTGCATGTGCAGTGTGTGTGATTTGTTGTGGGATGCGTGTTGTATTTTGGTGTCGTGTGCTGTGAGTTTTGTGTAATGTGTTGTGTGTCGTGTGCTGTGTGTTTGTGTAATGTGTGACGTGTTGTTTCATGATATGTGCTGTGTGTGTGATGTCTTGTGTGACGCGTGTTGTATTTTGGTGTCGTGTGCTGTGTTTTGTGTAATGTGATGTGTCACGTGTTGTTGCTTGTGCAGTGTGTGTGATGTGTTGTGTGACGCTTGCTGTGTTTTGGTGGCGTGTGCTGTGTTTTGTGCAATGTGATGTGTCAAGTGTACTGCGTGTTTTGTTTACTGTATTGTATGTAGTGTGTTGTGTGTTTGTGTAATGTGATGTGTGACGTGTTGTTTCATGATATGTGCATGATATGTGTGATGTCTTGTGTGACGGGCGCTGTGTTTTGGTGGCGTGTGCTGTGTGTTTTGTGTAATGTGATGTGTCACGTGTTGCTTGTGCAGTGTGTGTGATGTGTTGCGTGTCGCTTGCTGTGTTTTGTGTAGTGGAATGTGTCACTTGTACTGCGTGTTTTATGTACTGTATTGTGTGTCGTGTGCATTGTGTTTTGTGTAATCTGATGTGTGACGTGTTGACATGTTGTGTGTAGTGTATGTTGTGTGATGTGTGCCATGTGTTGTGTTGTGTGACGTGTGCTGCTTTGAGTAATGTATTGTGTGAAGTGTGCTGTTTGGTTTGAGTAATGTATTGTGGTACGTGTTTCGTGTGTCATGTGTGTTGTGTTCCGTAATGTTGTGTTATGTGGTATTGTGTTTCCGTCATGCAGTGTAATGTGGTAGTATGTTGAGATGTCAGTTGTTTTGTGCCGTAAGTTGTGTTGTGTTGAATATTTGGCCGTGTTGGGTTGTGTGTTGCTGCGTGTTGACTTGTATAGTGTCGTGTTGTACGTCATGTCATATCTCATGTGATGTAATGACTTGAATATCAGATGCTGTGGTTGCTGAAATATTAGGGAACTTTCATTACCAATACAACGAATGTGAGAGTGGAGATAGTGTGTTGATATTGGGCAAAGGGGTTAGTGGATCGATATTGGGAAAAGAGGTTAATGTGTCGATTCTGGCAGGTGCGGTGATAGGTGTCGATACTGGGAGAGCGGGTGGGGTATCAATTGCGAGATTTCAGCGGGTGGATCTGTACTAAAAACCACGTGGCGTGCAAAGTATGGAGGTCAACTTATCAGTGTCAACTTTTGTGCTAAGGGCGAAAGTATTATTTGACCAAGGTCCGGGCGTTAGGGTGTTTAGAGTCGAGGACAATGTGTGCTTGGTGCGCAGGTGGAGAAGAACGACAACCTGTGCTTCGCCAGCACTGTGGACTGGAAGCGCTTGGCGCCCAACGGGGAGGTGGTGGTGACGGCCAACGGGCAGAGCGTCAACTGCCTGGAGCAGGAGAAGCGAGTCTGCAACCAGAGCGGCTGCCCCCTAGGCCCCGCAAAGGTGCGCTCTTCGCCCTTCGCCCTTCGCCCTTCGCCCCTCGCCCTTCGCCCCTCGCCCCTTGCCCC
>BOPP01000069.1:1085215-1121184 GCA_017312745.1 Gryllus bimaculatus | reverse complement strand
TTTACACATTTACACATTTACACATTTACACATTTACACATTTACACATTTACACATTTACACATTTATACATTTATACCTTTATACCTTTATACATTTATACATTTATACATTTATACATTTATACATTTATTTATTTATTTACTTCAAAAACAGTTAAAACTGTGTGTGACGTGCGATGGGAAGACGTTAATTTGAAGTTACATTTATGTTCTGGAGCAAAACAAATCTTCAAACAGATTGTCGAGCGGGCATGTCGCGTCATTCTTTTGATACGCGCTACGTTACTCACGAGAGGTATTGTGACGTGTCCGTCTGTTCAGCGCTGGAAGCTTTGAAATAAGCGCAGGAGTATCTTCTGTAGCCCTTCGTTTTAGTGAACGTTTATTTGTTTCCCTCTTGATTTTTTTGTCTCCCGGCGCTTCTTGCTAATGCTCACGTATTTGATAATGGAATTCTCGTGTGACATTTTGATAATGCATTTAAGGCACTCTTAACAGAAAGTCCGTAGCTGAACATTATCATTCACCATTTTACGAAATTAATATTAATGTCCTTTCCGTGTAAAGGAGGACTTTCTAGCTGTTCATAACATCTATAAATAACCAGTTCAGTGTGGAAGAAGAGACGAGGCAGAAAAAAACAAAAATCTTTGATTGGTGCTTACGTAATAGGGAATGGATTGACTGAGGACCAGGTAGATTGGGTCCCCTCGTGAGAGTCAGGACCGACAACGTCTAACAGACTAACAAAAACTAGCTGGGCCCGTGCGAACAATCCTGTTCTTCGTAAATAATTGTTTGAAAGCTTGGCTTTTAAATATAATACACAGGCAAATTAATGTAATTGATTATTAATAGAATTATTATCGACACTTGAGAGAATCATATGCCAGGCAAATGATACGTACATACGTTCACAAAATTAATGATGCGGGCAATTCAAAATAACAATGTGCACTCGTATAGTTGCACAACTGGTTATGTATTGGTGCGTGGCAGTGCGGAGCAAAAAAGCATACAAAATTACGAACAGTTATAACTTTCGTCGTGCAGCCTAGTGTCAGAGAGACAAACGACTGTCAACTCCTTAGTATTGCATTTCTTCGCATTTCTTATTATTATTATTATTATTATTATTATTATATAATATATATATATATATATATATATATATATATATATATATATATATATATATATATATATGATACTGCCGATCTGGATGGCCGATGTAAAGAGCGTGTACCGACTCCGCTCTTCGGTTCGAAGTGTTGCGGGTTCGAGTCCCTTCTTGGGCACTGTTGTTTACCCTTGTCTCTCATGTATGTATTGTGGCTGAGGGTATCCCGCTGACGGTTGGAAAAAGGCCCGGGTTGGGGAGTATGTATAATAGTTCTCGTTCCTGCCGTACATAGCGCCACCAATCTCGTTCTCAGCAAGAGCCCTCCACTAGACGCTACTCTTCTTGGTTCACAGCACGAGTCACTTACAGAGGCTTTCGCTTGAGGCTTCGCTATCGATTTCCACATTCAGGCCGAGGCTCGGGCATTTAACCCTCTCAGCAATATAAAACTTCCTTGAGTCTGTTCAACGGGTTATTGCCAACGTATTTTGTGCGTAGTTACTTTAATGACAGTTGATGATTTATTTATTTATATATGTATTTTTATTTGTTTATTTATTTATTTACTTATTTACTTATTTACTTATTTACTTATTTACTTATTTACTTATTTACTTATTTACTTATTTACTTATTTACTTATTTATTTACGTCAAAAACAGTTAGAAACTGTGTATGACGTGCTATGGGGAGAAGTTAATTTGAGGTTACATTTATGTTCAGAAGCAAAACAAGGGGCCATCTCAGCATTTGCTCGAGGATCAGAGAAACTGCTTCACTATGCATTTCTATGTTGAGTGGGAGATTGGGGCATTCGGAACTCGCGGTAATCGTGAGTGTGATCACCGTGTAATTTACGACGCTTTTAAGCCAAAAAATTAACAAACAAACAAAAAAAAGAGATATGTTACGTGTGCCGATCCCGCGAATTCAAGTCAAGTGAGACTGAAATGGCCTCACTTTGACATATTCACTGAAATGGTACTCTAGAAGTCGTGCCATAGATCAGGTACATATTTGGGTAAAACATGTGAACTAAGTGAACATTTTTGCTGGAAGGGGTTTAAACAGGGTACATAAAGATAACAACATCCGGGGGACAACTATGCGCCATAATTTTGACTATTTGAGAAACATAACGCGTAGACAACAGGGGGAAACGTGCGAAAATTTTAATATCACAAAAACTATAACTTTAAAAGTTACCATATCTTACTCTCGAGCTCTTCATTGCGAAACAGCATTAAACCTAACGCGCCCGGTGACGCTTTGAACAGCAGGGTTGCCAAGAAAAATTAGTCTTCGATCAACGAATTAGAATATACTACACTGGCAGAAGCGCGGGCCGCGCGTAATATAACTGTCTCTGACTTTGTGTTTCTCTTTATTTTTTGCAGTTATATGTCTAACCCATTAAAGGTTTCGTGCATATTATTTTTCTAACCGCTAATATAGTTTAAATACAGATAAACGAAAAGACAACTATATACAAGTATGATCTGATACAAACAACACGTCGATCCGGTATAACAGTTCTACACGCCATCTTCAGTCACGTCTCATGTTTTGTCTGCAAAAAAACATGGTGGCCTCAGTTCGGCGAGCGTCCGTTTCTGAAACCGTAGGGTCAGCCACTTTATATAGTAGAGAAGAATCCGCCTAGGAATGACTCAAAATGACAATCCGCAAAAGAAGTGAACATCACGTGTAATTCAGAGAAGTATGCCTCCGCCGCGACAACGGTTCAGATACGCCTCTTCGTAAAGAGTTTATGTTTGATGGCTCCCGTTAAGACACCATGGCTTCTCATGGTTCACAACCGTGTAATTACATAAAAAAATGATAAAACGCAAAGTACGGAACCACGGAACGTTCTCGATCACAGTTCGCTCCTTACCGCACAGGAGCAAGAAACACGTCCCACATACTAAACTCGGTTTTCAAATAAACAATTCAATTTCAATACTTACCACACGAAAAGTAAAGTCAATGTAGTGTTTATTAAAAAAATAATTTTTTCAGGAGAGCATAGTAGCTCTACATTTCATACTTTCTCGTGGCCAACTATATTTTCAGACGACGACATCACGAAAGGAAGCGTCGAAGCGATTTACAGGTTAGCCAACTACAAACGAACGAATGAAGGAAGGAGAGTCAAACGAGTTGAAGAACACAACAACCACAGAACCTTCAGTCACCAGCTTGTCAAAGCAGTCTTGTCTTATAAAAACCGCTCTATATATTTTGCAGATCGTTGGCTGCGATTTCGAATCCCCGCGGTTTGTGTTGCAGCTACCTGTACCTGGGGCGGCGCTGCGTGACGCGGCAGCAGTGCGAGCGCATGCGCGACCTGGACCAGGCGACGGTGCTGCGGCAGCGCGAGCAGCGGCGCAACGCGTCGGGCCACGCCCCCGCGCCCGCCGGCGCCCTGGGCGCGGGCGACGCCGCCGCCGCCGTTGCGGACGCGCTGCTGGCCGGTGCCGACGACGCCGACAACCCGCGATACTGGACCTTCAACGGGTGAGGGGGCTGCAGGAGAGAGCGCAGTCTTCCGCGGCAGCAGTTAGTATTTACTTGCCTGTCCGGGTGACGCCGCGTCCATGACGAAGGTGCCAACGTTTCGGTCGCCATTCTGCGACCTTCCTCAGGGCATTACGCCATGGACGCGGCGTCACCCGGACAGCCAAGTAAATAGGGACTACAGGAGTTGAGCTCAGCTGACTCTGCAGCGAGTTTAGTCGTGAGGTCCAAGGGTTCGAGCCCCGACGGTGGCGGATTTTCGACCCTAGCGATTTCGGCCGCTGCCTGGAGGAGAACTCTAGCGATCGGCTGCTCTGATCGGTAGTTTTCCGAGTATTTTCCCATCAATACGTACTGAATACTGGAGCAAGAACTTAACAAATGGGTCGCGGTCCTCTTACGATCTTCCTTTCCACATCCTTGTCCCGTCATCTCCGGTTAAACACACACACACTTACATGCGCCACGTTTTCTCACACTCTACACGTTTGATTCGAGCGGGGTGGTGAGCCGCTGGTGGAGATACCTGGAGCGGGAAATGCCAGCAAGCCACCAAATAGGTAAGCGATGGATCTCATGTTGCATCGGGGAAGGGATATTGTATCCTCCAGGGATATAATATACACTACTATCACGGATGTAATGTCCACAGTTGACGTACTCCGAAAACACTAAATGCTTATCCATCTTCACATTCGAGAGTAGAATATATCCTAAAAGAAGGTGTCCATCGACAATCACAGATACAAAGTGCCCGCACTCACAACTCCACACTTTAACCTGAATCTAACCCCGTACTCATTTGTAAAGGCTGCCCCGCTCCAGCTCTTATCTGCTGCCCTCAGGCGGGTAGCGGCGGGGGAAATAGAGGGAAGTAATAGCACCTGTCGCTCTACCTCTCCCCCCACCCCGCTGCCGCTCGCGCTCGTGACAGGTTGAACTCTTTCGTATGTGAGAGTCCGCAGCGCAGCGCGTGCTCTAGGCCACAGGCGGATAATGGCGCCCGCTCTTCCGACCCCTTCCTTTGAACCATCCTAGGGGTGTCTTGGCTACGTCAATTCCTGGCAAATGCTTGGTTCAGGTCAGTGTACAAGTTTTGGATAGGTTCGCAAACTGTTTATCGTCAACGAAAACCGCACCTTGCGATATGTTTTCTTCCGCCAGCCAAAGGAGCCAGGCTTCATTGTAAGTGCATTGCGTGCGGGTCGAGGTTCGGGATAGTTTTCACGACTGATTTACATTGTTCCGATATCGTCATAAAAATAATATTGTAAAAATTGATATATATATATATATATATATATATATATATGTATGTATATATATGTATATATATGTATATATATGTATATATATGTATATATATGTATATATATGTATATATATATATATATATATATATATATATATATATATATATATATGTTGAAAAGCAGAGTATCGACTTTCAAAGAGTATTGTTTACTTAAATCACTCTTTTAATAAAAATCTCAATACACAAACTTTTAATCAAAGAATTATGCATCAAAGTATACAACTTCCAAGAAAATTTTGACGTGTATTAATCTAGCACTCTAGTTATTCTTAATAAATTCATTGATTTTCTTCGGAATATTCTTCAGTAAGCGGAATGACAAAAGTAAGAGACTCCCCAATACAAGTTAGTCACATTTCTCAAATCCCAAACACAAGTTAGCCAGCTTTTGTGAAATGAATGAGAATTATTTGTATGTCTATATACCGACCACACTCGTCTTTAAATTGGGTTTCAAGCAATGTCAAGAAAATCCGGCTGCTCTGATAGATAATTTTCCATGGTTTCTCCGATTAACACTAGGCGAATGCCGGAGCAGTACCCTAACAAACGGATCACGGACCGCGCGCGATCTTTCCTTTCTCTTCCTTGTATTATTCCCCCCTTTACACACACACATACACGTCTTCCCCAGTAAAAGTTAGCCAACTTTTATGCAATAAATGCGAATTATGTTTTCGTTTACACTCACACTACGCTCCCTAGTTAGGTTTGGAGAGACGGAGTGTAAAGAAAACAACTCAGGTGACTCAACTGACAGCTGGTGTCGCTAGCCGAATTCCGTATCTACGTTAAGTCACGGAGGTTAAGCAATTCGAGACATCGTGGGTTCCTGGTCGGGCGACTGTTTGGGAACCGCGGGATCCAACGGCTCCGGACCCCTGACCGAAGGGATAAAATACAATGATTGACGATGGCTTATTGTATGAAACTAGGATTACCCCATACATTCGACGCCAGTACATGGTTATAGAGGAGTGAAGGATGGTGATGGTTAGAAGGGACCACTTTGACAGGTAGGGGAAACAAATGTAGTCTTTTGTGATGTCCTCGCCCGACGAAAATATAGTGCGCCGCGAGACATTTTTAAGACCTTTTCCCACGTACGCATTAAATTTCAATATACCCCGAACTCACGTACGCGCATACACCTCAGCGGGACTCGTAAGCAGTCTTCATGGGAGCCGTAAACAAGCACTTGACGAAGGGGCGTGGCTGAACAGCTGCCGCGGCGGACGGATACTTCTCTGAATTACACGTGATGTTCACGTGTTTAGCGAACTGTCGCTTTGGCTCATTCTAATAGAAATCGCTCTACATTATCGGCGAGAGACGTTTTAAAGCAACTCCACAACCTAATCCCAGTCCTCGTATGTGGAAAGGTTAATCTAACTACTTAAACAAAAAACCACGGGAAAAAAACACGCAAGAATGATGAAGCACGAAAAACGATGGCAGGCATTCTCAACCCAACCGCACCGAGCCAGATAGATAAGGCAGTGTGCGCAGGTCGTGCGTGAACGAGTGCCGGCCGGCGAACGTGTGGGAGGAGGCGCCGGGCGGCGGCGGCGGCTGCCGGCGCTGCGTGGGGCGCTGCCGGCGCGTGTGCCCGGGCGCCATGGTGGACTCGCTGGCGGCGGCGCAGGAGCTGCGCGGCTGCACCCACATCGACGGCCCGCTCGTGCTGCAGCTGCCGGCCGGCGGCGCCGAGCTCGCCGCCGAGCTCAACCGCAGCCTCGCCGACATCGAGGAGATCGCCGACTACCTCAAGGTGCGCCCAGGGACGGATGGGCGTGGCGGGGAGGGGAGGGTGCGGCGTGGTGGAAAGGGAATGGATGTGACGGAGAGAGATAGAGCGAGAAAGTGAGAGAGAGAGAGAGAGAGAGAGAGAGAGAGAGAAAACGAGGGAGAAAGAGAGAGAGAGAGGGGGGCTTGGTGAGGTGGAGAGGGGATGGCTTGGCGGGAAGGAGAGGGGATGGTGTGGTGTGGTG
Source organism: Gryllus bimaculatus (assembly GCA_017312745.1). NCBI lineage: Eukaryota > Metazoa > Arthropoda > Insecta > Orthoptera > Gryllidae > Gryllus > Gryllus bimaculatus. Next base: position 1,114,233 of record BOPP01000069.1, on the reverse strand, counting down.
TAGAAAGGATGGACATCAGGAGGAGAGGATGAGCGAGATGGGGTAGAAAGGGAATGGCTTGGTGGGAAGGTGCGGTGTAGTGGGAATGGTGAGAGATGGGCGGGGGATAGACGTGGCGGTTGGAGTGGGTAGGGGCTCGGAGGGAGAGAGAGAAGAGAGGAGGACATGGCGGGGTGGAGAGGGGAATGGTCGTGGGGGGAAGACCGGAAGGTTTGGGCGGGAAGGTGGGAATGGGGTGGTGTGGAAAGATGGAATGGAGGAGAGGGATGGGCCGTGAACGGGGTAGAAAGGAGATGGTCGGCACGGGAAGAGCACAGGGAATGGTTGGGGGAATAAGAGAGGGAATGGTGCGGTGAAGAGATAATGGAGAGAGATTGACGTGGGATAGACGTGGCGGGTGGAGATGGGATGTGACAACGAGGTAGATAGGGAATGCGTGGCGGAATGGAGGGGAAAGGACGTGGTGGGAAGGAGTGAGGTAGGAAATGGCGGGCAGGGCCGTGAAAAGAAGCACAAGACAACCGTATGTAAACGGATGGGGAGTGTGATTAGAAAAGTGGAGATCTGTGAGGAGACGGAGAGGAGCTGGAGAGGAAGGCCAGCAGGAGCGGGACAGGCGTGGCGGGAAGCAAAGGGTGGAGCGTGGTAGGCACGACAGGAAAGAGCGGGTCAAAGCGTGATGGGGGAGGGCTGGTAAATGAAATGATCAGTACACCTGTAAGAAAGAGGTTAGGAGAAGTTGAAGAGCTGCGGGAAGTCGAAGGGGAGCAGGGGGTAATTGACAGAACAAAGCCCGTGGATTCGACTGATGCGGTGGCGGATTCAGGAGAGGGAGAAGTCATTTGAGTCATGCTCCATCCCCTCGAGACAATATTTATTAAATTTATTCAAAACAATTACCACATTTTGATTGGATGGCATCCAGTGGAGTATTCAAATCTACATTTGTATTACTTTATTCAATCAATAATTAATAATCTGCCCTCACAAGGGAAAACGCAGTATCTACACTAAGTTAAGTTTTGGGAAAAACGAGGTTACCTTTGATAAGTTGTGTGGTGGTGAACGTAATAATTAGTATGTAACTGTATTGAACTTTTAAAAACTGTATTTTTAAAAATATAACATTGTTTTCATTCTAGCAATAAAATAGTCACTACCTTTCATCTAGCATTATTATCGTGAATCTACGCATAATGCTTATTTAAAGTGCAGTACTCTTTAAGATAAGAATAGATACATTATTACTAATAAATGCTGTTATAATATTTATTACTTTGAGAGTAAAATGCAGTAATGATTAAATGATATATACTAATGTTTACATCAGTAGGTAACTACCGAGTATTCGGTGCATGTTTTCCGCGGTAGTGGGCGATTTGTTGGTAGGACTTTCAATACGTTCATGTATTTCAGGGATGAAATTGACTTGTCTGAACTGATTTTCGTCTCTTATCAGGCTGAATACAAATATTTCCTTTGGTTGTTTTTATAACATTTCAACAACAAAGCTGTCGTTGCTTTTATTATAAGCAAGTGTGGCTAAAAACGATTTGCAAACGACATATGATTGCCCATCATCACCAGTTAAAGCATTACGATAAGTTTGTTTTCTTCTTGGAGATAGATCCGTGGCAGTAGTCCCCCTTTTAACTTCAAAGCACTTTTCAGACTGTCTTTTCTTGTCCATTCCAAGTTCATCGTTTAAGAGAAATGCGGTAAATGATGGTCATATACTGCGTTTTTAATAAGTACGCTCGGTTCACTGCGTTCTTCCTAAGCACACAACCTAAGCGCAGTAACAAGATGTAGATACTGTGTTTTTTAATTCAAATAACTTCTATACCTTCTCAGATATGACATTCTAAACTAAGTAGAAAGGACTGGTTTAATTAGAAAGTAAGTAGAGAGTGCAGTGATATGCATGTCTCAAATTGCAATTGTTTTGGCAGGTTCTGTTTTTTTCTTAGTGAGGGCAGTATTGATAGTGTAATAAAATATACATTATAATTAACAAGATTAAATTAGTTTATTTTTTTTCCTATTGAATGTGGTAAGCATTTTATTTTCAATGCACCCTGCAAGCTTACTGTAGCAGGTTTTTAATTATATATCAGATCTATAAGGAGGCACCCCACGCACTTCCCCGCCCACTCAAAAACCAATTACATGGTCACCTATATATATATGTATATATATGTATGTATATATATATACATATATGTATATATGTATATATACATATATTCATATATATATATATGTGTATGTATATATATATATATATATATATATATATATATATATATATATATATATATATATATATATAAAATACGTGGTGTAATACTGCAGGTGTAAATTATCTCAGATGAATGCATTAAAATAATGAATAAAAACAAATTTTAATTCTTTATTTATTAATTTATTAATTCTTTATTTATTATAAACGTCAGTACGTCCCTGCCACGTGGAGTCCTATGTGTCAGTTACTGATGTGCTCTGTTCAGTATTATTAGTGCCATTTTGTTGTGTAACAGCTGTGAAATCGAAGCCTCTCGTAATAAAAAAGTTAGCTCTCTTCAACGTCTTTTTACCGTATTACATAATTCTCTCCGAAAATGACTAATTGTTGGAATTTTCGGTGTGTTGTGGCAATAAGAAACAAGCCACAAGTATAATGACGTGACGTTGAAAGATTCAAAGATATTAAGGTCATTAAGTTTTTCTTGAATACTATTAATTTATTAATTTTTTATTCGCCATAACCCAAAAATTCTCACCAAGGAAGTACCAAGCCGGCTGGAAGCCACCGTCTCCGTAAGGCGAACCCGGATGCAAAGCGTCTTGCCCGGTGCGTAGGTGTGGCGGTCGTTCGCGCTGCTGTCGCTGGACTTCCTGTCGCGGCTGCGCACCATCGGCGGGCGGTCGCTGCTGGACCGCTACGCGCTCAAGGTGGTGGAGAACCAGAACCTGCGGCGCCTGTGGGCGTGGGCAGCCGGCGGCGGCCAGGGCAGCGGCGGAGGCGGGCCGCGCTTCCGGATCCTCAACGGGTCCGTGCTCTTCCACGCCAACCCCAAGCTGTGCCGCGCGCACATCGACCGCCTGGTGCGCGAGGCCGGGCTCAACGCCAGTCTGCAGGTGGGAGGAACGCGCTGGCGGGTGTGGGGCAACGGGGCCCATGGTTTTTTATTAGTGCTTGAACTCACAGTTTTCCCCTTCTTTCTTTCTTTCTTTCTTTCTTTCTTTCTTTCTTTCTTTCTTTCTTTCTTTCTTTCTTTCTTTCTCTCTCTCCCCCCCTCTCTCTCTCTCTCTCCCCTCCCCTCTCTCTCTTTTTGGGGGGGGGGGATCGATAAACACGTTTTCGAAAGAATACTTTTATTTTCAATATAATGCTGGAGATCGACGTTTTGCTCAATATTTATAACATCTTGAAAAAAAAAAAAAGTTTGTCAAACTGTATACACTAGTTTTACGTTAATCTGCTCCGTCTCTGTTCATTCTTGCTTTCTTCTGCTTGAAGGAGGAAGGATGAATGTATTTGAAATGGGATTTTTTCCTTTATTTGTTATTTAAACTTCTTCATTTAATAAGTTTTGATTAGTTGTAGACTCAATTATTTTGTACAGTATACATATTTTTATGAAAACGTGTTTTCCATCACTTCATCTCCGATTACTGTAAAATTTCATTTTAACCCTTTATTCTATACAATTCCAAAATTGGTTTTTCATTTTCAGACATCAATATATTAATTTTGATTTCTTTCAATCGGATGGTGCGTAAAAATATTACATGAAACTTCGTGTTCGAGCACTAGATGGAAAATAAATATTTATTTTCAAAACTTGCTTATTGATGGTCAAAAATGAAAACAAAATGTCTGTCTATTAAATTATTAGTATTATTTGTGACAATCATACTCTTCGTATGTATTTGGATCCTTAGCTGCTGTAGTTATTAACGTCAGTGAGTCGATAAACAGCGAAAAACTAACGACTTGCTGTTTGTAAACAGACGCGTGGGTGTTGCCGCTGGGGGTCGGGGGTCGCGCCCCCCTTAAATCTTTTTTAATCCCTATAATCTGCCTCTTATCTAGGAAATTGTCTGCCCACTTCAATAATTTGGTGCTGATGACTTTTATGAACCGAGGCGTTAACTGACATTTCTAACCAATCGAGTCTTTTACTTATATTATCGACCGTATGTTGCTGAATGCCTTCTGTAATACCATCTTATCATAAGAAAAATCGTATAAACAAAATACTTCATTTCTTGAATGTCTTGTACGCCTTGTTTTGATCGATTGTTCGTAACGGACGGTAGACTGTTAAACCCTTGACTGAAGCCGCGCCTATCCTTAAGAGTGGATTTTCGTTTTCAGATTATATTAAGTCGATATAACTGTTCAGTATTATGAGAATGTATCAACTCCGCAATTGATTTAAATTTGGTTTGATACGAATTCTTATTACTTAAAATTTCTGAGCTAACACCAAATAAATGCCACGCCCCCCCCCCCCAAACATTAACTCATTTAGAAAATGAAAGCAATAAGAAAATTAAATTCACTGACATGGTCACTTCAAAACTTTGAAATTAAAACATTGATCTGTTGCTCTTCAATGTATCCACGAGTCTAACGTTTCCTCAAGGAATTTTAGTGCAAATAAACTTTTATAGCGTTAAATAAACACCCAAGAATCCTTTATAGAATATTAGTCCTTCTTAACAAGTGGCGTTTTTTGTCCAAATTTTGAGTGAAGAAAACGGGATAATGTTTCAACGGAAAAAAAGGGGTAAAAATAACGCTAACGCTAACTCTCCTTTTGTCATAAATTTTTGCATTTACAAACTAACAATAAAAAAGAGAACAAATTTAATGTGTTTCTCACACAAATGTAATGTTATTCTATTCACTTCAATGAAATATCACTTAAACTTATTTTTCATCATTCATTGACATTTTTTTAGTGATTGAATTTTTCTTCATGTGATGGAAGTTCTCCTTATTAATCAACATAGCTTTCATAGGTCGAACTGTGCAAACGGTCTTGACCCTTGCCCAAAAACTATTCATGAAGAAAAACTTGTTCAGTGTGGGCATAAACCTCAGCTAATGAAGAAATTCCAATATTTGTTTTTCTTATGTTGTTGTCATACAAGTGTTGGCAGTTATTAATCTATAACCTTTTTATGGAACTGATAGAAAACCAAACGAGTACTTTAAGATAAATTGAATATTATTGTCAGTTTTTATGACAATGTAATTGCCATTAAAAAGGAACATTTGGATGTCCTGTTTTTCCAAGAAAAGTTCCTGGGTCTATCCTGACTAGTAAGGAAAGGCTAATCACCTTACGTGGAAAATAACATATTAGACTAGAACCAACACCCATTTACGGTAGGAATTTGTGGCAAATTCCCTTAGTAATTGTTGCTTGGGCATTCTAAAGGAGCTAATTGCCAATTTGTCAAAAATTGCTTTTTTCTGTAAACAAATGTTTGCCCCGATGCCAATTCATTGCAAACAGAGCTATGCGCCCAAGGCGCCTCTTGATAGTTTTTCCAATCGTCAAAATAATAACGTCAGTACGTCCCTGCCACGTGGAGTCCTATGTGTCAGTTACTGATGTGCTCTGTTCAGTATTATTAGTGCCATTTTGTTGTGTAACAGCTGTGAAATCGAAGCCTCTCGTAATAAAAAAGTTAGCTCTCTTCAACGTCTTTTTACCGTATTACATAATTCTCTCCGAAAATGACTAATTGTTGGAATTTTCGGTGTGTTGTGGCAATAAGAAACAAGCCACAAGTATAATGACGTGACGTTGAAAGATTCAAAGATATTAAGGTCATTAAGTTTTTCTTGAATACTAAAAAAACTGGTCTGGGCACATACCTCCTTTAGAATTTCTACGCCCCAGTCAATAAATTTTTGGTATCTAAAATTAGGACGCTACGATTTAAAAATGCTTTCTATTCTTGATGACTAAATATGTTATAGAATTCAATTTATTTACAGAGTCCTTTGACGCTTGCTCAGGAGTTACGGTGACATCCAATAGGGAGCTTAAACCTCACAACTGTAGATGTCATCAAAGTTCCGGATTGGATGACACCGTAACAGTTGATTTGCGTCAATGGACTATGTTTAAATCGAAATCATGTACATTCTTCGAAAATCGCAAGATAGTCATGGTGCGTTTGCAGAGGGCTGATTTTCTGACTCGACTAGCAAAATACCCGACGTTACCCAGGTTTTCTTCACATCCAATTCTTTCGGAAGAGGATAAATATACATTTCATTTACACCATGATGTTTAAGATTATTTTTAATGTAATTGGATGGAATTATAATAAACTACTATAATTTTCGTTTGGAAATTTTTTTTACAAAGTATTCAGTGAGAATAAGACTGCCTTTATATATGTTATTTTTGAATTTGTTTCAAGGTCCTTTTTTTAGGTAGACATTCAATCATATAATAAACTTTTATTTACAATTTTTGCTTGTGCTAGATTGTTTGATTTTAAATAAACGTTTATTAAATGATTAAATGTCTGCCTAAGAAAAGGACCTTCAACCAAATTCAAAAATACTATAATTTTCTTTCACTTCATCGCTTCCGATGGTGCGCGTGGCGAGCGTGTGTGTGGTACGTTGCGCAGGTGATCCAGTCGAACGGCGACCACGAGGTGTGCGAGAGCGAGCGGCTGCTGGCGCGCGTGGCGATGCGGCGCTCGCACGGCGCCGTGGTGCACTGGGAACCGCCCGCGCCCGCGCCCTCGCCCTCGCCCGCGCCGGGGCCCGGCCCCGCCCGCGCCCGGCCCCGCACCGCAAGCCGGCCCGTGCGTTCGGCTTCCTCCGTCTACTTCCGGAGCGGCCTTCAAGAACTGTCAGCGCCCAGCGGACGGAGTGTGGTTCCTCGCATCGTTTCGCGCGTGTTAATGGAGATCGCATCGCTCGAACGCCCACTCGGCTTGGCTTGCCGGCTCGTCACGACTCGCCTGACCCGTCCTACTCGATAAGGACGCCCGATCGTCTTGTCTCGCCACGATAGCCGTACGATTCGATCCTTACGACCCGACACGCACGACTCGCCCTTCATGATCGGACTTGTCGACTCGGTCGACGCCTGCCCGCCCTCCCGATCATTTCCGACGCCCTCGATCCATTCCCCGTCTTCCGATCTATTTCGACCGCCTCGATCCATTCCGACCTTCCGACCCCATCCCACCCACCGACCCGACCCGACCCGACCCGACCCGCACCCGACCCGACCCGACCCGACCCGACTCCACCCGACCCGGAGATAAGGTGTGAAGAGGGAGCCGACTGGAGATATGCGGAGATAAGGTGTAAGAGAAAAGTGTAATAGATAAGTCGGATACGACTTATCTATTACACTTTTTGTTTTGCTGTGTCGATGTCAATATCTCCTTTATTACATTTTAATGGTATAATGTTGTAATGTGCTTGTTTTTTACGTTAAGATTATGCACACTTCGCATTACTTAATTAGTTTCTGCTCTTGTAAGAAAGGAAATGAATATTACCCATTGTTTAACAAAGATTCGGAATAGATTAGTAAAACATAATATGACAATTTACCTACAATTATTGTTATTGAAACTTATTGTTTAAAAAATACATGTGAAGGAAACATGAGATCTTTCTCATTGTATTGTTTCTTCAAAAATTACACAAGTATGTTTCAGTGGTTATTTCCACTTCGGTGCTTTGTAATGCGGTCAAGTAACGTAAAACAAACTAAATAGATTCCTTTTTTTACACTTTAGTTTTAATAACAATGGAAACTGAGAAAATAAACCCTGAAACATGTTAAGTAATATTTGAAGAATCATTAAATTATGACATTGTGGAGGATATTTTTCTATATCAACAGAATACATGTTAATCTTGCCGTGACAGAATAAATTGGAATCAATCAATTGTACCTTGGAAACTTCCTGCTAAGTATTGTCACAAAGTACGGAAATTGGTACGTGCTCCCATTGGCAAAGTTACACTGTTTAGTATGCGTCGTTGAGTTTGCTCTGACGGCTTTTGTTTACTCAATGTGCGCGTTAGGTGCCTTCTATTCCGACATAAACTTTCATGAACCTACTTATTATCTGCGATCTAAGTGAACGTGAGTGAAAGTGGTGATTCGCATGCCAACTTTCACTCACAGTGTAGAGAATCGGAATGTTAATGAACGTGCAAAGTACAGTCACAATGGATCCGTGTTCCACCGAATAAATGTTCGGGCGTGAACGGCCGACTCGTTCTGCCGAACGATAGCGGGTGCATTACATTCGACAGTGTCAGATTTTCAGCTCCAAAGTGTTACGTGGTGGTGACTTGTAATGGAAACGAAAAGATTAAAACTGTTCGGGGGAAGCAATGTGTCATGTGTTATTAAATACGTTTGTAAATAAAATAATATTCACATTTCAATTCGATTTTGTGAGGTTAAGCTCATGGCAAAAGCCATCGCCGACTCTGTAAGAGTTCACTTATTTTAGCTTCATTGTGTGTTTCTGTGGAGAATAACACTACAAACCACTATTCTAATAATTGAGCAAATTACTTTTTAAACCATTGAGGGAATAGTAGTTTATGCAATTAATTTATAATGTTGAGATTTATTGCATGCGTACATGTTTGGAAAACGAGTGACTTTAGGAGCGAGTTTTCAAATTTGTACGAATATATTAAAGCAACATTATAAACAAGTTGCATACTATATTTTTTGTATAACCGCATTATACATTTATAAGAGAATCAAACTTAACTTTGCGAAACAACTACCCTGTGACGACTAGGATATTTGACATCGTGCGAGTAAATGGTGGTCGGCTGTTCCGTTTAGCTCTACCTCCCCCCCCCCCTGATTCTCTCGCTACGATGGGCTAATGTGATGACTCAATCATTCGTGACAAAATCTAATACGTCATCATATGTGCCGTAAAATGCTCGATTATGAACGATTTCTTGCAACAGAAAAGGTTCTTTTATAATGCTGGAATACAAAAAAGAATATTATTATGCGGATTCTGCTTTATGAAGGTGTTCATAGCGCCGTGTAGCGCTCACAGCCCTGTATGCTGGGAGAGGAGTGCCTCGAGCTGGAACTGAGCCATATGTGCTGTGTTGCGTGCGCCGTGTGTGGAGTGTCGTGGGTGAAGCGTCGTGCGTGGTGCGATGTGGATCAAGCGTCGTGTGTTGGGCGTTGTGCGCTGTTCGTGGAGCGTTGAGTATTTTACAGAGCGACGTTTATAGAGCCCTCAAAAACCTGTATCGTGCGTGATGAGCCCTAGGTGCTGAGTGCCGGGTGATGATGAATTCCTTGCTCTGGGCGTTGAGTACTGTATTGTACTGTACTGTATTGTACTGAACTGTATTGTACTGTACTGTATTGTACTGTACTGTATTGTACTGTACTGTATTGTACTGTACTGTATTGTACTGTATTGTACTGTATTGTACTGTACTATACTGTACTGTACTGTACTGTACTGTACTGTATTGTACTGTACTGTACTGTACTGTACTGTACTGTTTTGTACTGTACTGTACTGCACTGTTTTGTACTGTACTGTACTGTATTGTACTGTACTGTATTTACTGTACTTATTGTACTGTACTGTATTGTACTGTACTGTATTGTACTGTACTGTATTGTACTGTACTGTATTCTACTGCATTGTACTGTACTGCACTGTATTGTACTGTACTGTATTGTCTGTACTGTACTGTATTGTCTGTACTGTACTGTATTGTCTGTACTGTACTGTATTGTCTGTACTGTACTGTATTATACTGTATGTACTGTTCTGTATGTACTGTACTGTATTGTACTGGCAGTACTGCAGTAGCGATCTCGGATATGAAGGATCGCGGGTTCGAGGCCCGCCTCAGGTATGGTCGTATTTGTGTTCGCCCTTTTACCCCTCTCCATCATCAAATCGCATTACATTGTTAACCCTATCGTTTATCTATAGTGGCCGACTACTACTTGACCTAGCTGTTAATGCAACCTTAAAGAACAAACGACAAAAAAAGAATTTTACTAAGCCGAGAGCTGTGCACGTACTGTACTGTACTGTACTGTACTGTACTGTACTGTATTGGGCCGAGAACTGTGTACAGAATTGTACTGTGTCGAGAGCTCTGTACCGTAATGTATTATATTTTATTGGGCGGAGCGCTGTGTACAGAATTATAATGTGCCGACAGCTGTGTACTGTACTGTATTGTATTGTGCCGAAAGCTGTGGACAGGTTTGTACTGTGCCGAGAGCTTTGTATTAGGCCGAGAGCTGTGTACTGATTTGTACCGTGCCGAGGGCTGTATACTGTACTGTCCTATACCGCATTGCGCCGAGCGCATTGTCCTGCGTGCCGCTCGCGTGTGCGCTGAATTGCCCTGTAGTGAACCGTTGTCAACCGCTGTGCGCGGGTGTGCGCAGGTGTGCGGGGCGGAGGGGTGGCAGGTGCAGGACGCCGGGCGGCGCGCGGCGCTGGAGGCGCGCCTCGCGGACCCCGCCCCCGCCCCCGGCCGGGGCCCCGGCGCGGCCCCTGGCTCCACCCCCGCGCGCTGGCTGTCGGCGCCGCTCACCAAGCTCAAGCCCTACACGCAGTACGCCTTCTACGTCACCACCTACAGGTGAGCCCAACCCCCTCCCCCCCCTTTTCAGTTGCTGGGGGGAAGTCTCTCCGCATCGAGCCGAACCACGGCCTCCTATTAAAAATTACATTAATGTTGGTTTTTTAGCTGGCTTTTTTTAACTGGCTAATTTTGGCAAACAGATAACTGAGGAAACAAGTGAAGGGAAAAACACATCTCGCATCTATTCTGATTGTGGTGAGTCGCATGTACTGTTCGAAGCCGCAGCTCGAGCTACCAACGAAATTTCTGTCGGAAGTACTCTCACCAACAGGGTGCCACTGCGGGGAGAGTTTTGGGCGCTAAAAGAATTAACATTGTTCAGTATGCGTCATTTCACTCAGTATGCGTTTCTCCTTACAACCTTGATCTTACACATCATTGCAGGGCAAGGTGTTCGACTCACACGGTGTGCATGGTGGAGGTCTCTTTGAAGTTACCCAAAATATAACCGTGTAAAACAGTTCCTTTATCGTTACTACTTGAAATAGAAGGGTATCCATGTAATGTTTTGGGTCACTTTTTTTTTGCAATTCCGTCGTAACAAATATTGAATGAAAATTCGAAACTGCTTTTCTTACCCGGAAAGTCGCGCTACAAGTGAATTGCGATTGCCGGAGGAACTGACTGAACTTAGCTACACGCACATTCTTTTCAGAGATATCGTAATTTGCGCCTGGATGCCTCTATTGTGATTTTCGGCGTTTGCATAGGAAATATCCCTTGGTTAATATCAGTACCCTTAATAACGTAAATAACCAGAGATTAAACTTCTAAAGGATTTGGGTCAACAAAATTCTTCGAAAAACTGATGTGTAGCAACAAAGTGAGTATCAGTTAAATATTAAAAGATCCCATTCAGCATCGTAGGCAGTTCTCACTTCATACTAGCTTAGCATAATTTGTTCTATGCAAGTTCTTAATAAAAAATATAATATAGTTGTTCACTCATCAATCCTCGGGCACAGGTAATTAATTACATGAAGAATTGTCGATAAAAATAATTTTCAAATGCAAAATTTGATTAATTTTCATTAATTTGAATAAAACTCGTTATGATGGAAAGTCTGTATAGTAGTTCACTTTGCCACACAGCTGAAAGTCCACATTTATTTCAGAATACTTTCAGACTATTTTTAGAAAGATAAAAAACGCCAATAAATTCGCATCTTGTGTGAAGGAATCGAATGAGCTATTGATTACTTCTATAAGTACTTAAAACCCCCCACAAAATGCGTTTGATGTGCGACTGCTCACACTCACACACACACACACACACACACACACACACACACACACACACACTAAAATAGTATTTTTTCGAGAGTTCTCTTAGAATGTTCTGGAAAAGTTCGGAATGAATTTCATTTTTATGCCGCAAAACTGAGAGGCATAGAAAGATGCCTCGTATACCCCGAGTGGAGAATTTACGGGCTAACGTAGTCTCGATTACTACATTGCATTCGTTTTACGCCCGAGTTGACTCGCCCTGAAGTGAAGAGAGCGAGACCCGATGTAAACGTGTTCTTCAAATGAACGACTCCAGTGTTTTGGCGAATGCGTCCATTCCAGAGCCCACACTGCGTTGCCGCGCGTTTAACGCCATCATTCGTCATTAACGCCCGGGATCACTCGTTGAACGGGAGCGTATAAATCGGTCCGAATTTCCCTCATTAACTCCTGCAAGGCTGGGCAAAATACTTTAAGTTTAGTATTTAAATACTTCGCCAAAATAGTTTGTTAATAAATACTTAATTACATACTCAAAATACATTAGAGTTTGATTTTCTAAATGCATACGAGTTGCAAATACTTGAAATAATACAATAAATACAATTCTATTATCTTTTTTATTGCAACAATATTTTGTAATTGTCAATTATAATAAACTAGTAATTGACTGTCATAGAAATTTCTGATCAACAACTAACTGTAATGTTTTCTTAATGTAATTAATCCAAAAAATTAACGAAACTAAATAACAACATTTTGAAATATCTGGGTAATTGTTCAACGTACTTGGGAATAAACGCAAAAGTATAGCCTACAAATGTTCTTTTTATTAAAGTATGTTAAGTATTTCTTTTATTAATAGGTCTATTGTATGTATTTAAAAATATCTCCAAAGTACTCGCCCCAAAACTCACCAATACAGTTTTTCAAATACAAATGAATTTAAAATACTTGTTTCAAATCCAAGTATTTAAACACTGCCGTACCCCGGGCCCCTGTATCTAACTGCGCGTGGTCGGCTCCGATGTGTTGCAGCCAGACGTCTTCGGGCGCGAGCAGCGACATCGTGTACTTCACGACGCTGCCCGCGCAGCCGTCCATGCCTCGGGTCTTCGCCGCCGAGGCGCTGCCGAGCCCGGCCGACGGCGACGGCGACTCCGCAGGATCTACCCACGCCCCCACGCCCGCCACCTCCCCGCACCCCGCCCCAGATCGCGAGGCCAAGGTGAGACACGCTCTGTTAACGCGGAAGACGAAAGGGAAGAAAAACGACGAAAATGGGAATATTCCTGAAGGAACTTGACTCTCGAGTGCAGATGGCGTCAATAGAAAATAGTGACAGTGATCGATCTCAGTTGAAGTTTTCCCAGCGAAAATAATGAAAGTTGAAGCAAACTTTTAAATCATTATACTATACCCCAAAGATGAAAGTAGTCCCAACATTAATTCACATGTATTTACCCCATTTCGCTCTAAAACGTGAGTGAATAATGGAATGGATCCTCCTTTTCATCAAGAAAAAAAGAACGAGTTTCTTATTACCTTTTGATTTGCAAGAATGAAGTAAATACTCATAGTAAAGTTATGTTTATTCACCTTTCGAGCATTGTATTATAATGTCACCTTTGGAAACAAAAATGTAAGTAAATTGTGAACTCTAGTATCTAATCATTTATCCCTCTTTCACGTTTCTTAATTTTCTGATATTCAACTTGGGATTGCAACAGACAAACCCGCGGTTATCTAGTGTTACCCATATGATTCTCAATGTGTGTACTATGGGTTACGTTACATTCAATGTGCCACATTGCATTCAAAATGTTCGCGTTTAGGACTTGGGACCACTTGCATTAATCTTCGTTAATCCAGCTCCTGGGAATGGTTAGGGGCATACACAAGCTCACGCAGTCCGAAGTGCGTGTCTTGTGGGTTGCCTTATCTCCAGGCGCAGTCTCAACATGCATAAACAAAATTGACCAGTTCCTAGCAGTGTATATTGTGGTTAAATGCTGATTGGTCATGGTAACCATTTACATTTACTTGTGTATGAGAAAAGCACGAAAAAATTCTGTATGTGGTTAAATTTGTATAGGATGTACGTCAGAATACAGCTACTACACGAAAAAAAAAGAACGGTTGGAGTAAACCAGATCGATGATACTGTAACAAGGAACCTCTTTACAGTAACATGGATCTGATATACTTCAACGGTTCTTTTTTCGGTGTATGATTAATATATTACGAGCGAGGGCGGGGCCGTATTGGCTCTCTCACGTTCAGTCGGTGACCGGAAGCGATAGAAAATCGAGGTCGGGAAAAGGGTCAACGTTCGTTCGTTGAAACAGCTGCTCTCCGTAGAGTGAACGCACGGGAACGCCACGTAGCAATACGGGAAACGAAGTTAGTGCGCCTTGTCCGAGCAAACAGTGGTGACCCATTCTCCTAACATCTCGTGGCGTGACGACTCCTCTCGAGGTTCGGAATGTGAGAAATGGTGTCGGATCCCCGGCAATTTCTGATGTGGAAGAGGACTACGTCAAATTTAAAAATACTAGCAGGTCTGCCCTTAGGTTTCATGCAAACTCAAAAAAAATGATCATGTCTTTCCCCTTTAGTGCTTTTTTCTTAGAATATTTTCTCTCGTTTTTGGTGCCTCGCAAGTGAGCGGCATGAGGTTAGGTGAGAAACGTACTGTAGGCTTCGTAATAGCCTTGACATCTCCGGTCTAGCAAAATAGTGTGTGTAATGTGATATGTTTAAAATAGAAAATGTTAGACTTATGAAATAAAGTATAAAATGGTTATTTATTGTGAGTATTCAAGCCACAATGTGATAATTCTGCCGAAGCGAGGAAGGTATTACTCATTTTCGAAGACAGGGGGATGAGTTGTAAGATGTCACTTGGAAAGTTTTCACATTTCCTGTCAAATATTAGCCCCCTTTTGTAATTTATTAAAATTGAAAGGAAGTATGTGATGGTAAATAAGGCTGAAGTAAAAGTATATGTACATTTATTTACAATAATGTATAAATGTAGCTTTGGTGAATGTACAAAGTAAATTGATAAATTCATTTCGGTCTACGCGAATGTTCTGTGCTTTAACAAGGACACGCGTCCCTTGCATGATCGCCCAGCCACCGTCCACTTCCGCTCTGCTACCGAGAATAAACCCCTTTCGGCTCGCGATCGTCCTGTAGCCCAGAACGCGTGGTCACCTCATATCTGGTGGCCATAAACGCACCCCCATCGTCGAGGCTACTGAAGGAAGAATGAATAGTCCTTTTCTGTCCGAGACTTTCAATGGAAATCAAAAGGCTTGCTTTGTTCGTCTGAAAAAGACTCCCTCCCGCACCATTAGCACTTAGCGACTGCCTTTCGGACCTGACCCTATGCTGCTCAGGTTTCCGGTTGCATTATCCGCCTAGTGAGGCCTCGTCTCTGTGTCCATTGTAAGGGTACCAGATGAGGTGTCTCAGAGCATCAACTGATGACAATACAGTGCCGGAAGGTAGTATGGTTACAGTCTCGACGGTAGCATGATTTTCGACACTAGCTTGTTAGCTAGGTCGAATTCATCCGCTGTCTGCAAGAGAATTCTAGCGGCCGAATGCCTGAGAAGTACTCTAACAAACGGGACGGGCCTCGGACCGTGAGCCATGTTTCCTTTCTCTTCGTTGTCCTTTCCTCACCCTTTACACTTTCAATTACTTGCACTACACTGTCACACAAGTCGGGAGCTTGGAGCTTGTCTCAGCTGGGGCGGTGCCAGTGGTGGGAGATACCTGGATGCGGAAAACTCCGCAAGCCTCAGGAATCATAAAAATTAATAAAACAAAATTTTGACATTTTAAGTCTGCACTACCACACATTTTGAAAGCTTAGAGATTGTCTCAACAGGGGCGGTGACAGCGGTGCGAGATACCTTGATGTAGAAAAGTCCGCAAACCTACGTTTAGGTCGGCGGCGGATCTCGCTATCTGGTGTGCGAAAAACCACCGCCACCTGCGGATGTAAAAAACGTGCTCTACACTAACGGGACTAATGCCCATCGACCATTGCTTCCCTGGCACAGGCCGTGCCCGAGGTGCGGGTGCCGCGCGCTGCCTGGACGGCGTCGGCGGAGGAAGGCGGCGAGGACGCGGGTGAGCAGGGGCAGGAGCCGCTGCCGGAGGGCGAGGAGGCGGTGGTCCTGAGCTGGCTGCCGCCCTCCGAGCCCAACGGCCGCCTCACCTACTACGTGGTGCGCGGCGCGCAGCTGCCCGACCCGCCCGACCCGCTGCGCGACTACTGCGCCGACCTGTGCGACGGCTGCGCCCCCGAGCCCGGCGCCGCGCCGCCGCTGCCGCCCGTGCCGCCGCACCCGCCGCCCGCGCCCGCCAAGGCGCCCGCGGTGAGCGACTCCCCCTATCTATGTGACTTTTCTCTCTCTCTTTCTCTATCTCTCTTTCTCTCTCTCCCTCTCTTTCTCTCTTTCTCTCTTTCTCTCTCTCTTTCTCTCTATCTCTCTCTTTCTATCTCTCTCTTTCTCTCTCTATCTCTCTCTTTCTATCTCTCTCTTTCTCTCTCTCTCTTTCTCTCTTTCTCTCTCTCTTTATCTCTCCCTTTATCTCTATGTCTCTTTCTCTCTCTCTCCCTCTCTTTCTCTCTCCCTCCCTCTCTTTCTCTCTCTCTCTCTTTCTTTCTCTCTCTCTTTCTTTCTCTCTCTCTTTCTTTCTCTCTCTCTTTCTCTCTTTCTCTCTCTTTCCTGTATATATGTGTGCGTCCGTGAGTGGGTAGGTGCGTGTTTGTGTGTTGGTATGTTCGATATCGATGAACTCCGACACCGTCAGACCGATCTCCACGAAAGTTGGCACAAATTCGTCTTTTTTCATGGAAAGGTTTTTATGCCGATGATTTTGTTGCAACTCCACTAAATGGCGCTGCAGTACAAGATGGCCCTTAAGTTAAATGCAAGTTCCAATCCACCTCGGTTTCATTGTTCTTCGGCGTTGTCGTGTGGTGCGGAACTAGGCCGAGGAGGAAAGTTCGGGTGGTGGGAAAGAAAGACAGAGAGACAGTGAGAGTTTGAGGAGCAGAGAGGGAGGGAGGGAGGGAGTGAGTGGACGAAGAGGGAGGGTTGAGAGAGGGAGAGGGAGGGAAGGAGTCGGAAAGAGAGAAAGAGGAAGAGTGAGCTGGACAACGTCTGCAGGAATGTTTATATTTCCAATGCTATGCAGCCTCTGGCGAAATGAGAGAGGTGCCTATAGTTTTGTTAGATAACTATTATATCAGAAAAATTCAAATTCATCCTTATTACTCATTTCCAATGTGCACAGGCATTGAAAGAAAACTGCTGAGCCTGCGGCCATGTAAAAGGTGCTACTTATTTTGACTGACACACAGAAACTCGTTGAAAATCCAAAAACCATGAAACAGATTCGATTTTGACTGAAAAAATGCAAATATTTTGTGTTTTTCCACCTACTCATACTCAGCGTAATGAGTTCTCATACTAGGACAAGTCACTGCTTACGACACAATTCATATAAGCGAGAGCAAGTCTGCAGGGAAGATGCCGCCCATCACTAAATATTTGTTATTCAGTGGTGCGTTATGAGACAGAAACTTATTTGATAATCTTGTTGTGTAAAGAACTGTTCTACTCTATAGTATTCCTGCAGACTGTTTTTGTTAAAATATTTAATACAATGCAGTGTTATACAGTAGTATTTTATTTGTTGGTCTTTAGCAGTGTTTGTATGTTTTGGAAAACCATTTTGTGTGAATTGGTTCAGCATTTCGCTGCTTCAGGCCACTAGTTGGTTCATAAAAGTGAACGTATAGCGTATGTTATAGCTCAGGACAGCAACTGTCGACATTCAGCTTCAGAATACCAGATCCATGATACAAGTTACCTTGTTACAGTATCATGGATCTGTTATACTGCAACTGTTCTTTTTTTTCGTGTGGTTTCGCCGATCAACACCAGACGAATGCCGGAGAAGTACCCTAACAAATGAAACGCGTACTATGTTTTCTTCCTCATCTTTGCCCCCTCTCCTCTCCGTAAACACACACTTAGATGCACTACCCAACCACATCGGATACCAATCAGGAACTTAGAACTTCTGTTCTCTGCTGAGGTGGTGTCCCGCCGGCGGAGATACCTGGAGAGGGAACTCCCGCAAGCTGACGTGTGTGTCAGTAACATTTCGCACATTCTAACTGAAAAGGGACACTGCCAACTCCCGGGCTCCCCGCTGGAGGGGGGGGGGGCATCGGGGCTGCGTAGGTAGACGCGGTCTCTGGTGAAGAGATGTAGACGATCACCCGGGACCTGAGTTTCTCGGCGGCACTCACGTCGATAGCTTGAACGTGGAGGCAGTGAGTAGGCGATGCTAAGCTCCTGGTTGCCGGGCTTGCCGGGTAAGCTAGTCGGGCCTATGGCGCCTCGTCCTTTGGGCAGGATCGGGTGAAGGAAATTTTACGGAATGCTCGGGACTCCACATAGAAGTCCGGCGGGAACTTGATGCCACTCGCCAGGTTGCCTGGATTTTGTTGATAGTCACATCAATAGCCTAGCCCTCAATAGTGACTAATGGTCGTAGCAAAGCACCTTGACGGACAAAATAATCAATGGTAGAAGTATGTGTTCATGTATATGCCACGAAGAGATTGGAACCATTGCAGAGATTGCTACCAAGGTTAGCGAGAATACTTTTGAGCAGCGGAGAATCAGAATATTGGGGGTTCTGATTCAAAATTCACATTCTAATGCATCTCGCATTGCGTTTATATGTTAAGTTATCGCGTTGCAGCTGTGTGGACATGTGTTGTTCAGAGCGCGATCGGAACAGAGAAGAGGAGGATTTGTTGGACAACGGGGGACGGCGGTGCCTACGGAGTGTGGCGAGCGGTGGGCGGGGGCGGGAGGGAACGCATAGGAAGTGTAGAGAATTTGAGAATGCCCTTATTTCCAAACGACTACTACCTAGCATACATTTTTTCATCAAAGCTGTTACTGATTTTTTTATTATACACATTTTCAATGCGGAAAAATTCATGATTATATTTCGTTTCCGTAAATATGAGTTTTATAATTTTAATGAAATGTTTCTGCTCGATAAAAACATACGTATCCCAAAAGTAAAAATTTATCACAAATTGGCTAATTTATTGTCGTATAAAAATGTGTGGATATTTCCATTTAATATTAATGGGGTTGTAAAAAAAATGTTTCTTTCGCGAGCGAAATATTTGTTATTTTTGGCCTTGAATTGCATAACCAAATGATCTTAGAGTTAATGTGTTTTGTAGGAAAGTAGGAAGTAAACTCATCGGTCTTTCAAATAAAGTTATTTCAGATAGATGATGACGAGTTACTGGCTGTTTTACAAGCCAATTCTTTTTGTGTAAATATACCTGATCGAAGTGAGGTGCGTATGTGCACAGAAATGTAGGGTTCGGCCAGAAAACGGTGCCAGGAAATAACGAGTGTTGGGTGTACGCCATCAGCTGTCACAGAATCTTCGCAGTTGCTTTGTGGTTCGCCCGCATGGTTAATGGTAGGTGTCATGCGACGTGTGGCGGCTGAACTGGGTGACAAAGGTTGGGTTTTAGCCAATCAGAAATGTTGGGAAGTTTTTTTTTAACGAAAAAGTGGGAGGTTACATATGCTACAACGAAAGGAAACTTCTTATGGAGGTGTAGGTCTCAGTTCGAGATATTGCCGCACTTTTGATATTGAAAATTGACATTCCAGAAATTAATTTACCACATATATATTTCTATAAAAAGTAAGGGAAAATGACTAGGAACAGCTGGGACGCACTTATCCAGTCCAAAACTTAATTTAAAACTTAATTTTTGAGTTTGGAGCCTCCCGATTGGTTAACCACGTTCCAGCTAATCAACCGTCAATTCGTCCTACATTTTAATCGTTTTTTATCAAAAATTGATATTTTTCCCTGCAGCATTACAATTCTTTCTCTATACTCTACACACACGACAAAATAAAAATTGGGATGGGAGAGGGGAAATTCCTCCCTCTCTTACGTTGCGACCTCATATCCTTTTTCTTAGTGGGCGGTATCAATTAGGGTCCATGTCTAAGCCAAACTTTGGCCTATTTAAAACCACTTTGATGTCCTTATTTCTTGCGGAATATTTACATTATGAATGTACCAATAATTAATATTTATAAAACTAGTGACCTGCAACAGGGAAAAAGCTGCTAAACAAAACCACACAAAATTGATTTTCCAAAAAGTAGCACTACACATGAAGTCACTGAACACTCCAATACATTAAATAGTTTAACAAAAATAGTCTTCAAGAATACTGCAATAACGTAGTGTAGTTTATACAAAGTGCAGCAGTTCTTTACATGCCTAGATTATCAAAGAGGTGCTGTTCCATAACCCAACACGTATTTTTTAAAACATTTTATATATTTTATTTGCAATCTGTTACTTCCGAACCACAGATTAGATCTTCGAACTCCAAACAATAGGCAAATCTTTTGGCAAAGTTTTACAATGGCATGTGAAGGAACTAGGCTTTCACAATCCTTCATAGGTCTGTAGTAAACCAATATAAATTATCATAGCACTATCAATATAACATCACAAGTCAGATATGAACATTTTCAATTATGCATTTAATTGAATGCAATTAATATATCTTGCATTTAATTATCGAACCTATTTAAGAGATCCAGACGATGAAATTTGCACAATCTTCTTAAGTCTTGGCAATTGTCTAGTAAGTTTAATACTAGGTAATTTGGGTGATTTTCTAGGCTTTGTAATTCATTTAGCAACTGAATTGAACTTCTTCGCATATTGTGGGTACAATGAAGTCATTGTGAAATGTTTTATTTGAAACAAACCACGGGGCATTGGCAAGCAATCTTAAAGTTTTTGATAGAAATCGCTGCTGTATTTGTAGGTTTGAGTTGGTCGCAGTGCCCCAAAGTTTATTCCGTCGGTACAGACTGGTTTTAATATTGATTTATAAATCAATAGTTTATTTGCCAATGAAAGATAGCAATTATTTAAGGACGGGCTGGTATTTTCTTGGCGGCTTGCTGTCGCATGACGTAGACTGAACGAGTGCGAGAATTCAGTCGGCATGCACATTCGCCGAGCCGCGAGCGACTACCCTCCGAATCCCTAGCAGCTGATGTCCTGGGTGAATGTTCGCTTCCTTTGGTGTGTAAATAAGACTGGCACCCGGTGAGTAAAAGTGGCTCGAGCTACTGCTCGCTCAATCCCGAACTGTTGATGTGTTCGGCGAGTGTTCGCTCTCTCTGATGTGCCCTTAAAACTGACGTTCGGTGCGTAGGACGAGCATCGAATGTTCGTCACTCGGCAAATAGGAAGCAACTCATTCACACTAATCGGGATTAGGTGAGCGGTCGCCTGCTACTCGCCGAATAACGAACGTGTGTTGCCCGGTCTCCGAATGTTCGTCGCTCGGCGAATGGAAAGGAGCCCATCCACACTACTTGGGATTCGGTGAACAATCTCTTTTCTCGCCGAATACCGAATGTGTGGAGCCACCTTACGATACCTCTGAAATGGCCGGAGACTGAACCGTTTGCTTTTCATCCCTTCGTCTTAGGAGATTAGTAATACAGGCAGGCGTGCCCAGAGAAAACAAAGGGCCTGGGACAGTAGTTCCATGGGGGTGTCATATTTCGAACAAAAGTTCTCCTTATTTATTATTATCATTAATTATTTATATATTTTAAAGTGAATCATGTTTCAACTACAGCTAACTTCAAAAAATGAATTGAAGGAAATGCAGTGTTTATAAATTTCCGGGACCCCGCTTAAGTGGCAAGTTACCCCAGCTGCCCCACCCTCTGGACGCCCCTGAAAGTAATAAGGAAGGATCGGAACTGAAACTGCGCCCCCCACTCCAAAGCACTTACCGCGCTGTGCCTGTATTCTCTTCGAACGGGGAGTTTTCTTGACGTCCGACCCCGTGCGGCCGCAGGTGGCGCCCAGGGGGCAGTGCAGCGCGCCGGGAGCGGGCGCCGCCGCCTCCTCGTCGTCGTCGTCAGGGCCGCCCGGATGCGCGTGCGCGGAGAAGCGGCCGCCGCTGCGCGCCCCCGCCGACTTCTCCAAGCACTGCGCGCCCGCCGCGCTGGCCGCCGCCGCCGCCGCCCCGGGCGCCGAGGACGACGCCGTCGACCTGGAGGAGGAGTGCTCGCGCTTCGTGCAGGGCGCCCTCGAGGTGAGACGCACGCCAGGGCGCTTTCAAAAAAGAATGTAAATAAATAAATAATTAAACAAACTGACAACAAACAAACAACAAACAAACATCAACTACAAGAAACAAACATTAACAACAACAAACTAACATCAACAACAAACTGACAACTACAAACAAACTGACAACTACAAACAAACTGACAACAACAAACAAACTGACAACAACAAACAAACTGACAACTACAAACAAACTGACAACTACAAACAAACTGACAACTACAAACAAACCTACAAAAACAAATAAAAATCAATGAAACATTTATGATTTAATTTATGTAACTGTTTAATGTACGCATTATTTGCAGTTGTTTTCATCCGAGTCGGATTTTGATACCACAAGACCCCAAACATATGCTACTGTTGCCCCTCCCCCCCCCCCCTCCACAGGGGAAAAAATCCTCAAAATTTGCTAAACCAATCACAAATTGTGATAAAGTAATGTTTTGTACCAATATTATGAATCCCCCATTCTTGAATGTGGGCCCCTAGGCAACTACTTATTTTGCTTGTAGGTAAATCCAACCCTGATTTTAATTTATAAAATTTAAGGAGGACAATAAAGAAGTCTAAACTATATTAATAGTTTCTTTGGCTGGTAGGCTGTGATGTGGCACACTTGGCTTTGAACAGCCTACCAGTCCGTTTGAAACCAATTACATTTATCCTGTTGAAACCAATATAATTTGTCATTGTTTACAATGTATTAATGTGAAATATTGAATAATATTCATCTTTCAAAATCTGAAAAATTTATGTGAATATGTGTCGATGGCTTGAGGAAGTAGGGCCTCATAAGTCCCCCACCAATTCTTCGATGCATGAGTGGACTAACAAATTATGTATTCATTTTTAAATAGATTTATAATTTATTTTTAAATTCTATATATTTTTAAGGTGGAGGTGACCCCCATACCCCTTTCCTGGAGCTGTCTTGGATAATTGTCTCTCTCTCAGGGATAAATAAGTTGGGTCTGAATGACTAACATGACTAATGAACCCACTCTCAGCCTGGAAAGTTGGCAGCATTTGAGGTGGCAAAACAGCTCGAGCTAGGAACATGGGGAAATACTCTCAGCGTTTCTGTATTGTGTTGTTGTGAATCCAGATGTCAGTCGAAGTGTATATTTGTGCACTTGACGGGATGAGGGATGAGAATGACCATTGCCTTGTATAATCCTGTGAATAATGTGAACGTTGTCTAATGTACAGTGTACTATAGGACCTCCCAGTAGGTTCCTACTTCACAAAAGAACCCTCAGTGTCAAATGGACTTTTTAAAAGAATCCTTCTGTTGTTTTCACTAGCCCTGGACCTCAGAAGTATTATGGTCTCCCTAACAGTTGCATTCTAATGAGGGGCTTTGACTTTACCCTCTGTATTTTCATAAACTTGTTCTAGAAATGTGTGTAAAAAAATGGATTAATCTAGGTAAGATGATGACACACAATTTTTTTGTTTCTTTAAATTTAAAATTGTGTAATTGTCTTCAGTAAGCTTAGGGAAAATTTCTTGAACTGGAAAGTTTACTTAGAGAAAGTATATTGAAGCTAAAACTTTCAATACCTTTAAATTATCATGTGTCTGCAGTTCTCCAGATCTGTAAGAATTTTTAAGTGAGCCTCATATTTGATATGATCTTTTGTGAGGAAAATGTTTTCCTTCTAAAATATTAATGTTTTTGTAATTCAGTCACTTTAAACTTAAATACTAACCTTCTTGATTCCAAACTCAAAACATTTGTATGAAAGTTGCTTCGATATTTTCTTACTAATTTTGTTTTTTATAATATAAAACCCAAACCTGAAGAGAATTCTGAGGTTCTGTCAATCTCATATTTTGTTGAATTTTCACAATATTGCAAAAGTTGCGGAAGAGACTGCAAGTTTGCATTTTGCTGATATTTATGGTAAGACTGTGTTTCATTGTACACCAGCAAAAGTAATACTTCATAACAAAAGAAAATATTTTTGTGAAGAAATTGCTGGCTGCTGACTATAACTTTCTATGATAAATTACAGAAATTAAAATATACTGAGTATAGATTCAGTTAATGTTGAAGAATAAAAATGTATTAATTTAAAACAAAGAAAAAAATCACTACCATTTTGAAATACTCTGTCTGTCTGTCTGTGAGGAGCAGAAGTATGATTGATAGCATACAAATGTTGAGCATTGTTTCTGTGATTGTGGTGAACACTTTTAACATTTGTGGAGGAGTTTTATTTGTGAATGATATGAAATTTTCTCTGGCATGTTTCAGGCTCTTGCAACACTTCCTGATCCAGAAGCACTTTTTATGGACGACCCACTTGACTTTCCCGCTGCTGAAAAAGAGGGGAAGGACCATGTCTGGGGAATGGATGAGTTTTCGAATGAACCATCTAGTACTGACACACAACGAACTCATTTGTTTCAGTTTGAGGTGAGTCTATTTTTGCATACAGTATGTTTTATCTTAGTGAATTTCATTCTAGTACAGTCCTTGATTATTTTTGCATATTTTATTCCAATCCCGGGCATCACTGCATGGGGCTACAAAGGGGATATGCCCACCCAATATCTTTTCTTATTCGGGGTATTTTAGAAGGGACTACCCTGGAATCTATAACTTATGTATTGAATGATCCTCACACTTCCTAGTAACCTGCTAGTGATAATACCCTTGATTCCAATTAACAGATGTGAACAATGTGTAACTTTATTTCCTTTTCCTTTATTTCTTTCTTTACTTCACAAAAATATTTATATCTGTTAACAAATTTAATCATTTTAAATGATATCTTTTTGTTTTAACATTTCCATTGCTTCTGACATTAAATCCTCAAGTTTTTATAATGCTTACTTCTCAAAATTTTGGAAGAGCACTGCTTTGGAATGTAGCAGGTGATTTACCCTTGGGGTAATGGCAGTCATTGCTAAATTTGGAGGGGAAAAAAAAACAAACAAAAAAACTTACATTTCTTGGTAACTATTGTGTTCGAAGCACCCATGTCAGTTAATAAAGATTAATAAATAATTGTTAGATTACAACCAAAAGCTTTGGAATATATTAATATTAATAAAAGTTACAACTGATATTTTTTAGGTGACCGTGATTCTCCCCTAAACTTCAGTTTTCATAAAAGTTAAACTCCCTTCTGATTTTATTCTCGACAACCAAAGACTTCCAATATTTTTGTTCCAATAAACGTAAACCTTAAAACATACACTTCCAATAAACTTAAAACTTACCTATGTTTTGTCCATGTTATTTTAATTCTATAGTGTACAGATTTGAAAACAGATGAACATTGCTAATTTTCATTCAGTAGTAGAAGTACTCTAAATGGGAATCATTAAGTTTTCTTTTTATTTGCATTTCTATAATATTTTAAAACACTCAGGTTCATCATACACAGATACATGAAAATATTATTTTAGTACAGTGGCATGTAGCAGTCACAGATACTTTCCAGTTGTAGAAAGTGATGAATTTATTTTAATGTACCTGCCATTAACACACTCCCTGTCCCTAAGAAAATGTTAAAATACATCCACATGTCCAAACGACTTTACCCCCATAATTGTATTTTAATTCTATTGCAATATTCTCAAAAATTAAAATAATTTTCCATGCATCCCTGGTATTTTAAAATTCTATGAGCATCGTAGCAAGTCCAAACTAAAATTTGTGCAGTTATGGCACGTTCTATGGAAATATTAGCCATAGAAGTTGGAAATATCTGTGCACCATGTGTGGTTCACAGACATACTAAAACCATTGAGTGTGCCATTTTGAAAACCACTTATGGCTCACAGGACAGTGAATATGTTCATTCCTGTTTTTTTACCCTAAGCGTAAGTATAGAGAACGAAAAATCCAAAATTACTGTGGCTTTCATATAGAAAATCTTTAGAAAACAGTAATTTCATATTAAATAATGTTATAGTTCATGTAATATAATTTTATAAACAATACTAGAAGTGAATAATTTAGAAGTGTACACATTGTAGTCCCTTATTTTCTGATTTTTAAAATTTTGGAATTGTAACCCACTAATTATGTCCTATTCTACTCTGCGGCTCTTCTACAATGTATTTCTGAATAGTGGAAGCGCTATGATCTGTTTTTATTTATATATTTTAGATTGCTTTTCATCTACATGGTTATTAGTGACCTCGGGTACTATTAATTCAAATTTAGCATATTGGAAAAACTGTCAACACAAACAAATGTTCTTAAATCCTTGGTGTTCAGGTGTACTTGCACTGCTTATGTATTACATTTATTTGTTTTTAAAATTTTAATTCAATTATTTTAAAACTCTGTTAGTATAATATGTCTTAAGGTAGGGTGCAAATTGGCAATTTTCTTCTATGGGCGATATTTAAACCTTCAGGAAACAGCGATAGGGGATGTATTGGCAAGTGAAATGAAGATCATCTTGTCTAATGAAGAGTCTGAATGAATCCGGGATCCTGAGTATGCTTCTGGGAGAGTGTTCTTTTCCTATTTTTTGGACATGTATTTTTTGATTTGAACATTTCAAAGGTGGAAGTCATCAATGAGGTGCATAGATATGGATTTACAGATTACTCATGTCCATGGTAGGATACTTTTCTAGCAGGGAACATCAAACACAATTGAAAACTGAATTCTTGCATGTCTCATAGATCCTACGTCCTTGGCACAGGTGCCAATGTGTCAACTATGATGCATCTCACGCTGAAGATGGTCACAGGACAGCCGAAACATTGGCACCTGTGCTTACAATGTGGCATCCCCCGGTAAGAAAAGTACTCCCTGACTCCGGCCATGGATGCCTATGCTTTCTCTAGAGAAACTCTATTTGCCTCGTTTCTCTAGAGAAACTCTCACCTTGCTCCAAGGGCAGTGATAGTGGGTTTTTATTCAGTTTGCATGATAACTTTTCACCTCTCTTTCCTTGGATTATATGATCTCTCAATGGATGAAACACACTCTTTCATTATGAGTGGATTACACTTCTGTAATTGTTACTCCAAATTTTTCAGTTGCGATGTGTGTAACTATTGACTCCAAATTTGTATTTGTGATGTGTATAATTATTGACAAAGTTAAAGTGGAAATTCAGTAATTCAGATTTTATGTGTGCCACCAATGGTGCAGTGTTAATCTGTTTTGCCTGTTGATTTTTAACCTATTACTTCATTTATGTTCCACCTTGTTCAAATTTTTATTCTTTAATTTGCAACTACTATAGACATTTCTTCAACTTGTCAGATAACAGTGTATTTTTTACTGTTCTTTGCATTATGGTTGGCTTTTATTGTAATAGTGTTTCCATTAGATTACATTGGTTAGTTGTCAAAATTTGATATATTATACTATTATGTAATTTATTGGTTGAATTATAAATATTAGGTTCTGAGACTTGTTTCTTTTTTCTTTTCCATTAATTTTCATTGTCGTCTTGTAATTTCTTTCTTATATAAATCAATCATTTGCATTTCTCAAAATGTGTCTTTTAAGTTGCATTCCTTTTGCAAATTTTCATTCAATTTATACGAAGCATTAGTTTTCTTCATTGCACAGACGAGGATTGACAATAATTTAATTTTTAATCATATTATTGTTTTCATTTCTCAATGCAGAACATTTATAATAACATAATTAATAAAAAGAGAAAAGTGGGTATTTTTCTTTGAACCCATTGTAAACAATGATAATTGAAATAAACTTGATAATAAGAACATTTACAAATTTCTTTGAAGCAAGGACTAGCTAAGGTAAAATAAATTTAAAAGTAAGTGACAGAGAGCTTAAAGAAGGTTTTGCAATTATCTTGCCAGTACTCTTTATTTAATGATGTTTATTTGATCATATAACTTTTTACTTGCATGACTTTCTTCTTTGGTGGAAACTTTGTTTATGTACTGGTACCTATGTGGCCCTACGTATCATCTGATTTTGTAGTCAAATATTTATTGCTTTTCACTCCTCTTGGTTTTTTTCAAGTTGTGTATATTAACAGTTACTTTCAAGTTATAATATTCTTCATTATTGGCAAGAACACAAAAATATTGACACAATTGAATTAGAATTTTGTGCAACTGGAACTAATTATTTTATGTTTTTACTTCTGTGCCATCTGGCGCCTATAAAACTTTTCTGAAATTTTTTACTACTTCTACTGTGGTTCAATGATGAAAATACTGAAATAAAATCTTAACCATATAATTTGTTTTATTATGAACTGTTTACTATTTAAGACATGCTGTTATTTTCTAAACAAGTTATTTCTCAGAAAGAGAACTCCATTGAATTATATGGATACAATGAAATTGTAGGAAATAAGAAGTCCTTGGTTTAGTTTCACAGATTACAAAATTGTCAAAAAACAAGTGGCCACTGAGCATTCTTCAAGTCCAGAAGAAATGGGTATATGATCTAAAAGCAGTTTGAAAACGGCTCATAATTTAAGTAATGTTTTGTTCTATTTCCACTTTACTGCGAATTTTATATGAAATTTAAAGTGGTATAAAAGGAGACTAACTTGCAATAAAGAGCACTTAACTGACAAAAAGAAAAAATGTGTAATTTCAAAATACCTTAATTTGTAGATCATGATGGTGTACATGTCCCTTCCGAAAAATCACATTTGTTGAAAACATTTTGCTTCTCTGTTTGAGGAAAGAGTAAAATCTTTCCAAATTTTTGACAGATTCTAATTTAAATTTTGCATATTAATGACGTATGTTAGTTCTGCAGTGGTAAATCAAAGGACAAGAGAAAGCTTATTACCTGCTGAAAAATTTATAAGGTAGGCCTATTAACCTGTCATGAAGTCAAATAAGATTGTGATAGTTGATTAAAGTAGTATTAAACTAGCAA
>BOPP01000069.1:1075215-1082715 GCA_017312745.1 Gryllus bimaculatus | reverse complement strand
AAGGTACAAATAAGAGTTGATAGCAAATGGACACAGCGACAATAATAATTCCTAAATAATAAGGAAGTCAGAAATAAATTTCATTTTGCCTCCTTCTTTCAAAAGCAATTATATTTGAAATTTTGCAACTTGAGCTTTCGTGCTAACGTCTGCTAATAGTCTCCATATTAATGTTAATGAAAATCATTGTGAATGCATCAATTCAGTAGTCTGGTCGCAAACTCAATGCCTTGTTTAGGGTAATATTTCTACGTGAATGTGATGTAAGTGGGTTGTGTGTGAAGTGTTTTTGGCAGGAATTTTCAACTGTTGTCAGAAAATTTAGCCGCATATTAATTTTTTAGGTCGTAATGAACTGTAAGTCATAGGACTTAAAGATCACGTACAATAGCTTAATTGGTGGTTATAAATGTTTATTACAGTATCTAATACAATGTATTATTGGCAATATTTTGTTTGTCATTTGTTGGCATTACGCATGCCATGGCTTAATTAGTTTAGAATCCAAAATTGCACAAAGTATCATTAGTCTTTCATTTTAAAAAACTGTGAAGTGATTGACTGTTATGTATGTCTTTAACATTTTTTATATTGCCGTTTATGGTGTGTATTGGTAATTAAGTGATTATTATTATTATTATTATTATTATTATTATTATTATTATTATTATTATTAGAGTGGCAGAACTAAAAAAATAGGAATTTTGATTTAGTGCACTCTCCGGAATTGCAGATTGGGGTACCTTCCAGTAGCAATAGCAACATATTTTCCAGTACAATATTCCATAAACAAATAGCAGACTTGCGAATGCAAGAATGATGCATTTCAATACGACTTGTAAACTTCACACTCATTTATCTCAACACCTGTTTTTTGAGTTGTGCCACTGTTTCAGCCCACGAACGACATGTATGAATGTATAGATATCTTTAATTGAAATGCACTCGTATGTCAATCACAGTGTTCTCCTATCTTAGTAGCTACTTGGCTGCCCGAAAGACGCCGCGCCTTGGGTACAGGTGCCAACGTTTCGGCTGCCCTTCTGCGACCTATAGTTTCAGCGCCCTTGGTGGAGGCTCACCGAACTAGTGGCCGACATGTTTTTTGAAGTCAAAACATACGAGTGGCGGTGTGACCGTCCATAACCAGCGCCAAACGTAATGCTGTACTGCGATTTTCGCAACCCTGCCCCTGGCAGGTCTCAGCTGTTGACAGTTTCATCCAATCGGAAGCTTAAACGTCACTAGGGTGACGTTCAAGCTCCCGATTGGACGATACCGTGACCAGCTGAGACCTGCCAGGGGCAGAGTTGCATAAGTCACAGTATAGAATACTTAGTTTCTCAGAGGGCGCTGCTTTGACCGCATAAAACATGGCTTCAAAGATGGAGGCGCTTCCGCCACTCTATGTAGTATATTCTAGCTCGTTGGTAGGCAGACAAACGCTCGTTCTGATTCTGGACATTGAACGAGTAACTTCGCTCTATACTCGCAGTATAGAGGCGCTTCAGCCACTCTATGTAATATATTATAGCTCGTTGGGTAGACCCCACCCCCACGGGATGCGCCGTTGCACCCCGTCGGGGGGCGGCCGCGCTGACGACTGGCTGGCGCGCGCGCGGGCGTGTTGCAGGAGGGCGCGGCGGGCGGGGCGGCGTGCGTGTCCGGCCCGTGCGCACGCGGCGGCGGCGGCGGAGCGCTGGTCGCGCGGCTGTCGGCCGGGCGGCGGTGCAGGTGCGCGTGCGCGCGCGCGTCGCAGGGCGGCCAGGGCCCGTGGGTCGGCGTGGTCCGCCGCCGCGCGCGTGCCCAGCGTCGCGCCGCCCTCGCCCGAGCGGACGGCGACGGCGACGCGGACCCCGACGCGGACGCGACGCGGCGCCGCCGCTCAGCAGCGCCGGCCGGGCTGGTGGGCGCGCTCGTCGCCGCCGCGCTCGTCGCCGGTGAGTGCTGCGGGGCTGCGACGCCCGCGTGCAGGGAGCGGGAACTAAATAGGTGATTAAGAGACATTGGGTAGACCGTTGGATGGGAGAGTTGGTAACTGAATGAATGATTGTGGCATCGGGAGAGGATAAATTGTGTGTGTGTGTTTGTGAATTAGTGGGGAACTAAATAGGCGATTAAGAGGTTGAATGAGAGATTGGGTAGACCGCTGGGTGGATGGTAATTGAATGAATGATTGTGGTATATGGAGAGGATTAATTGTGTGTGTGTGTGTGTGTGTGTGTGAATTAGTGGGGAACTAAATAAGTGATTGGGTGGGCGGTTGGATGGGAGAATTGGTAACTGAATGTGGTAACGGGAGAGGATAAATTGTGTGTGTGTGCGTGATTAAATGGGGAACTAAATAGGTGATTAAGATGTTGGAATTAGTGATTATACCGTTGGATGGAAGAGTTGGTAACTGAATGAATGATTATGGTATCTGGAGAGGATATATTGTGTGTTTGTGTGTGTGTGTGTGTGAATTAGTTTGGAACTAAATAGGTGATTGGGTGGGCGTTTGGATGGGAGAATTGGTAATTGAATGTGGTAACGGGAGAGGATAAATTGTGTCTGTGTGTGAGATTTAGTGGGGAACTAAGAGGTTGAATGAGTGATTGGGTAGGCGGTTGGATGGGAGAGTTGGTAATTGATTGAATGATTATGGTATTGGGAGATGATAAATTGTGTATGTGTGTGAATTAGTGGGGAACTAAATACGTGATTAAGATGTGGAATGAGTGATTATACCGTTGGATGGAAGAGTTGGTTACTGAATGAATGATTGTGGTATCGGGAGAGGATAAATCGTGTGTGAGAATTATTAGGTAACTAAATAGGTGATTAAGAGGTTGAATGAGTGATTGGGTAGACCGTTGGATGGGAGAGTTGGTAATTGAATGAATGAATATGTATCGGGAGAGGGTGTTGGAGGGCGTGAATGAATGTATGATGGAGCGAAGGATTGAATGGGTAAAGGTGTACAGTCGATAATACGACCGGAAGAGGTGGCTCAAGTCATCAACTGATGTCACTGCATTGCCTCCTACCGAGAGGTCGTATGATTCGAGTCCCGACGGTGGCTGGATTTTCGATACGAGGATGTCAGCTAGGTCGAATTCAGTCGCCGTCTGGAAGAGAATTTTGGCGACAGGTTGATCTGATCGGTAGTTTTCCGAGATTTCTCCGATCATCACCAGCCGAATGCCGGAGCAGTACTCTAAGAAACGGGCCACGTACCTCGCGCGATCTTTTCTTCCTCTTCCTTGTCCTGTACTCACCCCTTATTTACCCACACGCTTACACTAACATGCTAATTACACTACCACATTTTGCCCGGACACCGGTTGGGCGCTTAGAGCTTGTCCTGGCTGGAGCGGCGGTCCGCTGGTGGGAGATACCAGGATGGAGAAATCCGCTAACCGAACTGTAGACCAGCGCCAGATCTCGCTGTCGAGCGCGCGACGACACCCCCCCCCCGACACACATAAACGTCTACTATTCTTACGGGACCGATGACCATAGCTGTTGGCGCGCCCGGTATCGTGAAATAATCAATGTAGTTTGTAGACGTGCTCTGTAGAGAAGGGACTGCCGAAGTGTAGAGAGATTACTATAAGAAGGGACCGCTTTGACAGCTAGTGTGCGTCTATTGCTGGCAATATAACTTCAGATAATGCCCGTGCATTCATTTTGTCAGTGTGTTCTTTAGCAGGTAGCTCATTCGTAAATAGCTTCATCCCTATCTCGTGCAATGTCATCGCCTTGCCTACTTTCATTTGTTTCCTGACCTGTCAAAGTGGCAACTCCTCTATAGACAGTGCTGCGCCGGGCGGCGGCGAGGCGAAGCTTTTTTGAGTGCGCATGCGCGAGCGGCGCTCTGTCGTCCGTGCGCAGTGGGGGCGTGCGCGGCCGGCGGCGTGCTGTGGCTGCGCGGCTCCCGGCGCCGCCGCCTGCGCCACCTCTTCGCCACCGTCAACCCGGACTACGGGCAGCTGGCGGGCGGCGCCGGCCCCGGGCCCCCGCTCTACGACGAGTCCTGGGAGGTGAGCAGCTCCCCACGCACGCTCGCTCTCTGTTATGCATTCGCGCGCGCGTTCACACACGCCCAATTACTCACTCGATCTCATTGCCGTCCTCTGAATCATTCCGTCATTCAGTCACCCGTTTTGTCCTCTGAACACCCCTCACCCATTCAGTCATTTACTCAGTCGCACGCATTCCTTCATACTCTCCAAGACCCTCTCCCGATCAATTACTCTACCGTCACTCATTCCATTACCAACTCTCCCATTCACCCGCCTACACAATCATTCATTCAATCACGTTATCATTTGTTTAGTTATTCTCCCCACACACACTCACTCGCAGGATGTACTATATCATTCACTCAATTCCACACTCTTACTCGCACACACTCTTACTCGCCCACACTCTTTCTCGCCCACTCCCTTTCTCGCTCGCGCTCTTTCTCGCTCGCGCTCTTTCTCGCTCGCGCTCTTTCTCGCTCGCGCTCTTTCTCGCTCACACTCTTTCTCGCCCACTCTCTTTCTCGCTCACGCTCACGCTCTTTCTGGCTCGCGCTCTTTCTCGCTCACACTCTTTCTCGCTTATTTGTTCACTTTATCATTCACACATACGCTCACATTCTTACTAAGTCATGAACACATTTACTCGCTTACACACTTTCTTACTCGTTCACGTTTATTCATTCACACTTTCCGTTGCTCAAATACTTACTCACTCAATCGCTCACACGCTTGCGTACTCGTCGGCACCCCTCTCTTCACGCGTCGACTAACCCCTCGCGTGCGCGGGGCGTGCGCAGGTGGCACCGGAGCGCGTGCAGGTGCTGCGCGAGCTGGGGCGCGGCAGCTTCGGACGCGTGGCGGAGGCGCTGCTGCTGCCCGAGGGCGGCGCGCACCCCGAGGGGCAGCCGGCCGTGCGCTGCGCCGCCAAGGCCGTGGCGGCGGCCAGCGGCCGCGCGCGCGCCGAGGCCCTCAACGAGGCCGCCGCCATGAAGGTACGGCGCTTGCGACGCGCGTGGAGCTGTTGGGTAGCTCGTACTCAGGAGGGTTTGAGGCCGAAACTGATGATCGGCGTGTTTCCCACTACCCAAGCAAATGGTACTATGGACTAACGACCTTAGCAGTTGACGCGTCCGGAATCACTAGTAATCAATTAATTTATCATCTTTCCATCGCGGCACTGAGCGCGTACTACCGCCATCTCCCGAGACAAACAATGCACTACACTTCCGGGAATAACGACCTTAGCAGTTGACGCGCCCGGACTCACTAGTAATCAATTAATGTATCATCTTTTCATCGCGGCACTGAGCACGTACTACCGCCATCTCCCGAGACAAACAATGCACTACACTTACGGGAATAACGACCTTAGCAGTTGACGCGCCCAGAATTACAAGTAATCAATTAATGTATCATCTTTCCATCGCGGCACTGAGCGCGTACCACCGCCATCTCCTGAGAAAACAATGCACTACACTTACGGGACTAACGACCTTAGCAGTTGACGCGCCCAGAATTACTAGTAATCAATTTATGTATCATCTTTCCATCGCCGCATTGAGAGCGTACCACCGCCATTTCCCGAGACAAACAACGCACTACACTTACGGGACTAACGACCTGAGCTGTTGACGCGTCCGGAATCACTAGTAATCAATCTTTTCATCAGAGCGCGTGCGTCGTTTGTGCGCAGGCGTTCCGCGAGGGCGCGCACCTGGTGCGGCTGCTGGGCGTGGTGTCGCGCGCGCGGCCGCCGCTCGTGCTCATGGAGCTGATGCCGCGCGGCGACCTGAAACGCGTGCTGCAGGCGGCGCGGCGCGTGGCGCCCCGCGCGCGCCCACAGCCGCGCCACCTGCTGGCCGCCGCCGCGCAGGTGGCCGACGGCATGGCCTTCCTCGAGGCGCACAAGTTCGTGCACCGCGACCTCGCCGCCCGCAACTGCATGGTGGCGCGCGACGGCGTCGTCAAGGTACGCACGTCCTCAAATTGTTTTATTTATTTATTTATTTATTCACTTATTTATTTATTTATTTATTCACTTATTTATTTATTTATTCACTTATTCATTTATTCATTCATTCATTCATTTAATGTTCTGCCCTCTTGCGGAACAAATATGGCGTCGGTTTGAGGACCACAAAAGGACGAAATCATCTCCTCAGCCAGTGCATTGGATTCGAGCTTTCCGTTAGTCGAATGGGTGTCCAGAATAACACGTCAATGCCTTCCCTGCCTTCTCTCCAAGGGGGAAAGTCTGAATAACATCTCGATGTTTTCCCCTTCACAAGGGGCTCGCGAGGTCGAGATCCCCCCCCCCTCGCTAGTGCATTGCTGTTTTGGATTAGAGCTTTCTGTAAGGCGAATGGCTATCTGGAATAACATGTCAATGACTTTCCCCCAAGGGGGAAGGCCTTTCCCGAATAACTCGATGATGCATTTCCTGCCCCCCACCTCCAACTCAAGGGGGAAAGTCTGTTCAAAATAATGCCTCGTTCCCGCCCCCCCCACACACACACACACATTTGTTGAGAACCACGCGATGCAAGATCCCCCTCCCCCGCTAGTGCTTTCCTGCTTTGCATTAGGGTGAATGGCTTTCCAGATTATCATGTCGATGCTTTCTCTGTCGTCCACTCAAGAGGGAAGGTCATAACACATCACATTTCCCCTCGCTAGTGGAGGACCATGCCATGCCGAAATCCCCCTCCCCGCAGTGCCTTCCTCGCTAGAATTACGGGGTGAACATAGGGTGAATGCCTCCCCCGAGGGGGAAGGTCTGTCCGGGATAGCGTATCCCTTGCCTTGCCCCTCGCTTGTTGAGCCCCGCGGCTGAGGGGGTTGCGTGCGTGTGTCGCGCAGGTGGGCGACTTCGGGATGGCGCGCGACGTGTACGAGACGGACTACTACCGCGCGGGCGCGCGCGGGCTGCTGCCGGTGCGGTGGATGGCGCCGGAGAGCCTGGCGGACGGCGTGTTCTCGGCGCGGTCGGACGCGTGGGCGTTCGGCGTGGTGGTGTGGGAGGCGGCGGCGCTGGCGCAGCAGCCGTACCAGGGGCTGGCCAACGAGCAGGTGCTGGACGTGGTGCTGCAGGGCGGCGTGCTGGCCCCGCCCGCCGGTTGCCCCGCCGCGCTCGCGCGCCTCATGGCCATCTGCTGGTGCTGGCGCCCGGCCGACCGCCCGCCCTTCCTGCGCCTGGTGCGCCTCATCGAGGACGAGGCTCTCGCCCTGCCGCCCGACCCCGCGCCCCGCGACCAGGTGCGAACTGCGTGACGCCCTGCCCCTGGCAACTGGCAGCTCTTGACGGTTTCATCCCGATTGGAACGGCTGGTACCTGCCAGGGGCAGAGTTTCATAAATGGCAGTATAGACGAAGGTTCTGCGTTTCAGTTTCATTTCCTCCTGCTTTTTCTCTTTCCCCAGATTTTTCTCTTTCCCCAGATGTTTCTCTTTCCCCAGATGTTTCTCTTTCCCCAGATGTTTCTCTTTCCCCA
>BOPP01000069.1:1061364-1074331 GCA_017312745.1 Gryllus bimaculatus | reverse complement strand
GGCGGCGGCGGCGTCGCCGTCGCGCAGCCCGCCATGCTGCGCTCGCGCGCGCACCCCGGCCTCCTCGCGCAGGTACTGTGCGCGCGCGCCCCCGAATTCTGCTACCGGTAGTGCTTCCAGTACAGGATGCAAATGTAGAGGAAAGTACCCAAACCCGGCCCCTCATTTTGTTTTCGAATGTTTTGAAATACCACTTTCCGCGCAGTTAAATCAAAAGTATTTGAAATGGATATTTTACTTAGTTATGCAAATGTTATATTCTATCAAAATTATTGCCCAAGTAGTTTACGAATAATTTTTTTTCGTGAACATTCCACTATGAATTTACAAAAATTGTATCTCAATGTGACCCCCCTCCCTGCAATTTGTTTTTAAAATAAGTAAAACTAAATGCAAAATATTAAACTCGGTATACATGTACAAAAATGCACGTTTAACTTCTTATACGTAAGAAAATATCTCGTGTCTTGCACGTAGTCTACATATTTAAGTGCGACAAAAACCACATATGTAAGCTGCTTTTTTCTGTTCCCGCACATTCTACATGAACCCAGAGTGAACATGTTAGGGTCATCATCCAGTTCCTCCAGCTCTGAAAATTTACACCGCAAAATATTCACTCTTCTTCTTCTGAAACCGTGAGGGAAGATATCCTTGGTAGAGAATTCGGAATAACCGGAGGACATGTTCGATTTCACGTGGAAGGTGGATCTTTTTTTTCTTTTTCTAACTCGAGAATTTTCTTAAATCTCTCTCTTTTCGACCTCTCTGGGATTTAATTCTGAAATTGTCTCTTTACCTGTTTCTTCTTCCTGCCTTCTTGAACTGATAGGTTTCTTCTTGATTTTTGTTAGACTCCTAAGGTATAAGGACTGCCAATTTCCGTAATATTTTTATTTTATGACACGAAAATTTGGGAGCCCGTGTTAGGAACCTTTGGGGGACTCTGGTTAGGCCGCAGCGTGTATATATTTCGAATTCCAATAACATTTTTCAAGGCAAGTAAAATAAATTCCAATACCCTACACTAATAGCTTATAATGGCTCCTTCAATAGTAGTTAATGCAAGTAGTTTATAAAGTTAGGCTTTATTGCACGAGTCCATGTTTTGAAAACGAGCGACTTTAGGAGCGAGTTTTCAAATTTGTACGAATGTAATAAAGCAACATTATAAACAAGTTGCGTACTATATTTTTTGTACAACAGCATTATACATTTATAAAATAATCAAACTTCATTTTGCGAAACAACTTCCCTGTGACGACTCGGGTATTTGACATCGTGCGAGTAAACGGTGGTTGACTGTTCCGTTTAGCTCTACCTCTCACCCCCCGATTCTCTCGTTACGATTGGCTGAATGTGTGAAGACGCAATCATTCGTGACATAATATCTAATACGTCATCATTTGTGCCTTAAAATTCCCGATTATGAACGATTTCTAGCATCAGAAAAGGTTCTATAATGCTTGAATCGAAAAAAATAATATAAAGGTTAAAATACTTACCGATGAAGTAGCGAAATCAGGGAACTGAGAATAAGCACTAGGAAAAACTACTTTTCTCTGTTCACACTGAATGAAGCCCGACTGTCCGGCAACAATGAAAGATGAAGCCACTACCGCTTGCCTGGGCTGCAGTCTTGCACAGAGCTGCTGAGTACGTTTCCAATAGGCAACAGCACTATACTCAGTTGTAAATGAAAGGACTCGCATTAGGAACCGGTCTCGGGTTTAGGACTTTCCTTTACCGAGTTCGCAGGGAAGCAAACTCCTCTGGAGGAGTGTAGTGAGCGATGTACAAGTACCAAGACCAGGTTCAATGAAGTACGAAAATCAGTTTAATAAAACGTGCTGCGGAGCAGCGTGAAGTAAATGCAACCGTGTGTCTTGGTCTCCCCCCCCCCCTCATCAGGGCAGGAGGACAGCTTATAGAGAGAACGGGGAAATTTTTCAGGCTATCCCCCCCCCCCCGACTCAACCCTACACGCCTCGAATGTAATAAACACTCATTACTGTCAACTTTGTTTACTCCTCTGAGATTTACTCCCTTGTGAGTTTCGGATACTGACCCGCTTCTGTAAACGTCTCCTCGTTAGCGTTGACAAGGATTCTAGAGGCCTCTCGTGAATACACTTAAAATGTAGATACTACGCATAGCTCCCGCTTCGGACGTAACCACAAAATCGGCTCGAAAATTCTAAATTGTCAAAAAACTATTTCTTGTGTGCACGTGATATTTTTAAGAAAGTAACCATTCCCTCCCTTTCACAATGCTTTGTACTGGCTTTTAACCGGTATTCTTATGTATACCAACTCTCTCAGAAAGCCCAACCCCGCCCCCATCTCTCTCAGAAAAGGCTTTTCAATTCTCATATAGGAAGTCTGAGAATAAAGGTTTACAAGCTTGTTGAGAATGTAGAAGGGTCGAAAATGTAAGTGAATTTGAGGTTACTGTTCGATTTAATTGTAGTGACTTCTGGCGTTTGATCAGCTAGACGCAGTTATCCAAACAGGACCTTTCGTTACCAATTTATTTTGTATATTGAAGCTCTCGAATGGATAATCGTGACGCAAGACGCTAGAAGTCACTATAATATAATTGGAGAATATTGGTTTAACATTTTGTGCCCTATTTAATTGAATTAATATGGGTTATTAGTGTCTTCATACACAGTAAGTAAATTGCTGCAAAGTCGGCGGAAAACATTGTGTTAAAAAAAGTTTAGTGTTAAAAATGGCAGACCAACATTGAAAAACTTTCGAATAAGAAATATTTAGCTTAGCTCATAACGTAATATTATTTCTGGATGCATAATTTGAACCACTTATTCTCCCCAAATTAAGTTTAAAATTGATTATTTTGGCCAACTTCTTTCGGCGACTTCTTTCGTGAGGGATGAAGGTTCCTATCCTATCTGGTAAGTAATACTTTTCCTAAGCAAAGGTCTATGTTTTCTTCGACAATGCGGGTCTGGAGTTCGGGCTTAGTTCGAACTCGCGCCAGTCTCAAGAGAAAATGTCTACAAGCGCCGCTACGCGCGCTCGTGTCGTAGGATCTACCGACAACGGCGCTGTACGTGGCGCCGCGCGGCGGCGAGGAGGAGAAGCTGCTGCTGCCGCAGGTGCTGGCCGCGGCGGGCAGATGCGACGAGTCGCAGCGGTGACGCGAATACGACGTTGCACCGCCCTCGCGCATCTGCAGGCAGCTGTCGCCGCTGCTTGGAATGTGACGCAGCTGGACGGACGTTGGCTGCTGTCGTCGAAACTAGTCGCGCTGCTGCGCGTTGGGGAAGGTTTCACGCGCAGTCGGCGCTGAGGTCGCTCGGGGGTTTGCTCTCGGTGCCAAAAAAAAAAAAAAAAAAAAGCGAGCGGGGGGTGGCGGGGACAGTTGAACGACTACCACCTTTCGGGAGAGCAACGTCTTTCGAGGGAGTATCACATTTCGAGAGGAGAGAACCGCCTGTGGATGGGCACCACTTTTGAAGCGCAACCTACCAAATGTCACAGGGTTTGGGGCACAACCTACTTGGGGCTCGCCTCCTTTTCCGGGGGTTCCCTCAGGACACCAGACCTGGTCCCATTTGGCCTTACACCCCCATTGGCTCGGAGAGCAGGTACTGATGTGTCTTGTATTTAAAATGCGCTGCCTTAAGGAGCACCATGGAATATTAATATTATACAAAGACTGTTTTGTGTGTCCACCAGGGTGTATCAACATTGCATAGAAAAGGAGCACATGTTGGAATAACGAATCTTAAAATAACATCATCTTGTTCTTTAGTCACTTAGAAAGAAAGTGTAATTTTACATGCACTTGTCAGAGATGAAGTTAAAAAGGAAACACATTCTTCATGAAGTAAATGTGAATTTAACATATTTTCTAAACTGTTTTAATTTTTATCAATAAGTGTCATTCTGCATGTTATTTAATATTCTTTTCTGATATTGCTCACATTAAAATTTTATCTTTAATTTTTTTGAATATTGATACACCCTTGTGTCCACCTGTGACCCTTAGACAACTGCACTGTGAAAATCCTCCGGAGTTTATTGTCTTCATGTACACATGAATGAATCATGTACATAATACCTCCTTGGAATTATTATTATTATGTTCATGGAGAGACATTATGAGGATCATATTCCTCTTATGTTTGTGATTGTCCAATCCCAAAGACATACATACTTAATTCAAGTGTAGATAAAGAATGCTTTTCAAAATCAAAATTGATTACCATGAGTGCTTCTCAAATTAAAATAGCTGATACTAAGAAAATTCTTAACATACAACTTGTGAAATTCTTTGTCCGTAAATTGAAAAGTAATACTATATACATATTTGACCTAAAGAGTACACTGAAACATGGAGATGCAATGTCAAAAGCCGGATTATCATGGATGTATGTTCTATAATGGACAATGTATGTAGGAAATGAGGAAATGAAAATTGAGAGTGGAATTTGATTGCTCAAGTGTAAAGAGTTACTATGATTTAGAAATTAAAATAGAAGTAAGTGTGAATCTTAATAATTTTACAGCATTTAATTCTTCTTCTTTGCGTATTGCTCATTTTGAGTCGGATATCATTTCACAATTTAGTCAACCAAACAATAGCCAAAGCTGCCATGGCTACCATCCTCTAAACATGTATTTTCAATTTTTTTTTTTTTTTTTTTTTTTTTTTTTTTTTTTTCCTTACATGAATTTTTACTACATGAAATACTGGGATTATAAAACAACTGTTACTATCTGAATACTCCATTGATTTTGTACCTTTTACACTAATTTCAGTTATTTCAAAAATTACACATTCCATTAAATGCATATTTTTTTATCTGTTCATTAATTCTTTAATCAGAGCTTAACAACTTTCTATCATTTCTCACAACGTGGCTCCAACATTTCATTCTATCATTACTGTCATATCTATCATGATTTCTAGTTCAAAAAACATATGTTTTATACAGTTTGATTATGTGATGTTTGGAAAGTACTTTAAAAGCAAAACTAAACAAATAGACAACTGATTGTGAGGTGATGTTCATATTACTACATGTGATCAAAATGGGAAATTTTAACAGTACACATAATCCTGGAGTTCACTCTGAAGGATATCTTATGATAATTTAAAACTCTGAAGAAGTGTAGTATGTTCAGCACATCATAAAACTATTTGTTCTTCAAACCGAGAGCAAATTTGCTGCTAATTTTGAAGGTCTATACATTAGAATTACTTTGATCATTAGTGATATTATAATTTGCATATTTATATGTAGTGTATACATATTTTTATTAGTGTATTGTTAAAAGTTTTGATAAATGTATTTTGTAATATTTGCTGACATGCAGCAGTCTCAGATACTCAAAATGTAAAAATTGTTTTTTATTATCAGTCAGTACACTATCACTAGAATCAGAGGTAAGAGATAATCCTGAACAGAAAAGAACCAACTGTTTGCATAAAAAAAAAAACATTATGAAACACATAAATACATTAGAAATAATTGGAAAAATTTGATCAAAAGTTGATCAACACAGACTTTGCTTATAAATTACAGTTTTGTGAAATGTGAAAACAGTTAAGGTTCCAATAAATTACATATGATGATTACTGTTCACTAGCAATCGTGATCCATGTTTCCAACTAGGGTTTGAGCCATGTCAAATTCTAATGTAGTTTTTAAGAACTACCTTCCTTTGGAAGTAGTTAGATCATGAAAGAAAATACTGATAAGTCCTGGACAACAATAAACTGGCATTTAAAAATATCTGAAAGAAATGAATTGTACTCAATCAAGATAGGTTGGAAAGAATGTTCCATTTTCATGTTTATTTTTTATAATTATCATTAATATGTAATTTTCAGTCAGAATCTGCTGTTACAGTCTCTTGAGAACTGCAGGTGTCTAGCGTACATGTAAATGAACAGTCTGATTGCTTTTTATGTATTTTCAGAGGAAATGATAGAAGATAATGTAAGGATTTCGATATAAGAAGTATGTACATTTTTTGTAATGATTGTGATTTGTACATACAATATTCATGTAACTATTCGTGATATGCCGATATTTATAGATCTCTTAATAGTCATTTTTGTTTTTAGTATTATTTTATTTTATTTTTCATTGATTTGTTTTTGCCTGTGAACTTGCACGGACATGCCATTTTATTTTTGTTTTTTGTTTTTGCCTGTCGACCACCAGGGAAAATGGTTTAATGACGATTTAACAAGGTTGATATCCAGTGTGATTATTATTGATTTGCAATTATGCTATTTGTACAATTTTGAGAGTTATGTTTAACAAAAATCATGTGTGTTCATGACAAGTGGTACCTATTCCTGTTAGATTTTGATATTTAAAGAATAGAGTAAAAAGCCTGTAATTTAAATTACAATTAATTTTTGTGTCACTGGATATTACATCTACAAAGCATTACAATAGGTACTTATTATTTTTAGTTTTATTTTTAGTCTTGTCTGTTGCTTGCACCCTTCTGCTTGCATTGAGAAGGAAGATCATGACTGTTTATTCTCATATAAATGTTTCCATTCATATCAATTAAGTGTATCAACGTATTCTTAAGAGTTCCCAGAATCAAGAAACTTAATTAGATATGTAATCATACCATTGTCTGCTAACATACATAATATCAGTTCATGATATTAGAAACCCACTTTAAGGTAAAATAAGATGTTCAAAAGAAGAAATGATTGCCGTCCCAATTATATAAATGTCAGATGTTTTGTCCAGTTACTATGGCTTAACTGGAATATGGTAAGAAATATAATGTAACAGTATTTTAATGTTAAAACTCTTTGGCTTATGCCATGTTTCCCAATGTTTTCTTGATGTGATTGCATAAAGGAAACTCCTGTATCTGTTAACAGATTTGCATGCATATGTGTGATGAGCCTGTGAAAGAGTGAATGTTTGATTGAGTGAATGTTGTGCATGTTTAATGTTTTATTCTGTGTCTTACATTAAAACGCTTACTTTTCATTGTATATAATTGTGATCAGAGGATGCGAGTGTTTTGTTATTGTTTGATTATATTCAGTGT
Organism: Gryllus bimaculatus; assembly: GCA_017312745.1. Lineage (NCBI taxonomy): Eukaryota > Metazoa > Arthropoda > Insecta > Orthoptera > Gryllidae > Gryllus > Gryllus bimaculatus. Next base: position 1,067,270 of record BOPP01000069.1, on the reverse strand, counting down.
GAAATAAAAAGCCATTGGATTTATCATGATCCAATATCACTGAAACTTTTTTGACAAATCTGCTTGTCCAAAAGGTGATAATATTCATCATTCCTTTTTCCTTTTATTAAGGTATTTTTTCATTTTCTGTCTCTGCCTGCTATTTAAATAAATAATGTAAATACAATTATACAAGTATATGAATATGAGAATTTTGTGTCATAAGTATTAGGTCTATAAGTATTGTGAAATTGTTGCATAACGCAATGTTATTTATTGTAGAGAAAAAAAAAAAGAACTTCAGCCTTGTGATGAAAAAAAAGTTAATTGAATCAGTTAGATTTATTGTTCAAAGAAATGTTTTTGAGGAATGAATAGTGGTTTTCCAGGTCTTTTTTTGTTTAAAAAAACTTATCCTTTATGTGACAAATGATGCAAAATACATTGTATGAACAGGTATGAAGAAGGATAGTTAGAACAAAATTTATTGAATTTAAAGTTTTACACATACATATACATATACATAGCCACAGCATCAATCACATTAAATTTCATACATTTGAAGAATATACTTGCAAAGCATTTGTGTAGTCTTCCATTGTTGATAAGTCTGTGCTCAAGCTAGGTAATAGCTTGTTTCGGGGAACTCTTGGAATTTAAATACTAATATTTGTGTGCACAAATTTTCTTCTCAATAGATGCAGTAGTTAGATGAAAAATGGATATCTTCATTGGCAAAACTGTTGTGTGGTCCTTGTTTAAGTAGTGAAGTAATCTTCATGTTGTGTAAAAAAATTGCTTATTCTTCCCATGCTGATTTCATGAAGTATTAAGTACAATTACCAATTACTATTTGTGAATGCAATGAGTAAACTTGTAATAATGTTTGATTTTTGTTGGTTGTTAGACAAGTCATTGGCACTGACCATTATGTTGCACATAATTGTTGAGAATCAAGCAGGGAACATGTTTCGTGATGTTCCATAGTAAGTCTACCTAATAATATTATAATATAAAAAGGGAACATCACTAATATTAAGATTTTGTGATACTTTTCTCCAAGTTTGTTCTAAAATTAAATGGTCTCGATATGAATATACAGTCGTAGCGAACTCGAATATAGTGAACCCTCGGTTATAGTGAACTGGTCTCGTTTCATTTACATTACAAATAAGCATAAGATTAGGTTTTAGTGAACCCGAACTTCGGTTATAGGCAATACAACGACCTGGAACTTAATTCCCTGCTGGAAAGAATACATCGCCTCAGTGCCACAAATTCCAACACGACAGCTTGGGGGAGAGAAAAAAAAGCGGCCAAAGGTCATTATCGAAGAAGTCTCCCCTGAGGTGAACGCAGCGGACCCGGAATGGGGACCTCACTGATAACCTCATGCCACTCAGTTTCAAACTTGATGATACGTGATATTCAGCGGGTTAGAGCGCGTGGTTTTCTACGTAGGCGTCGGGATGCGCGCGACTGCCACAGCCTCCCGATACCCGCCGTGCCGCGCGGAAAAGCGATCAGTTAGCCGCTACCGAAAGGATCTTATGTGTTATTAGGCGAGTAAAAGGTCTCTACGCAGAGTGATGCCTTCAACAGTGCACGAGGCATTGAAGGGTGCCAATACTGCATTGCGATACTCCGAGACAGTGGACAATGCAGGATCAAATATGGCGGGAGCACAAACTCTGGAGAAGGAACTAGACAAATTAGTAATGAAAAATGTATGAAACAAACGATTGAAAATTATTGATTATTTAAAGCTCAAATAAAAATCTTGAAATTTTCAGTTCTTGCTGTTAATGTATTTTCTGTATGTTCTACATATATTAAGAAAATCAATAATTGTGTAGAAACTCTATTTAATTTTAACATCCTCGGTTATAGTGAATGAAAAATGTTAGTCTTCAGAAGATCTCTATAACCGGAGTGGACTGTAATGACAAATGTATAATCTCATTATTCGTATTAAGTAATATGAATAATTACAATACATCTGTCATTAACATTCATTTTGGTCTACTTGAATTAGTTTCACCGTTAATCCCTATATCTTCAAATATAAATGTAGATGCAGTCAGAACATGTGATCTTGGCTGCCCAAAATTCTCCTGAAGGAGGGGGAGAGACCTATTGTGTTCTTGAAAAAGTTTAAAGTTATTTAAAAAATGTTAGGTCTATAAAATAAATATTTAATATAAACATAACCATTAGTAGTTGCAAATACTAAAAAACACATCAGCAGTATCTACAACTGAAAATGAAGTTACGTTTCTAATATATAGAAATTATCAGTTACAGGGCTCTTCATATATGCAGGACAGACATCTAAATTGGACGCTTGAAGTTTATCTCACGAATGCTCCTAATATTTTCACCGGGCATAACTGTGAAAGAGGATGATTGTTTTTTTCTATTGTTGGTTTGCTGAAATTTTGTGTACTGAAATACCTAACTTCCGAATTGTTTAATTGATTTTTATAATTTAAATAAGAGGCAGTAAGTCGCCTGGTGGTAACAAAAGATCTGGGAAAGTAGATCCTCGGAAGCCACTTATTTCAATCAAATTCCATTACGTATATACCCTTTTCCTACACTTTTAAAACATTTTCGCTGATTTAATCGATTTTAAGGTTTTAATGGTACTTGTTTCAAATAATATTAACGAGATGAAACAAATGTTCTCCATAGACTTCCCGAGTAGCCTAAACGATTTTTTCGCTCAGAAATTGTAATGTCAGCGGTTGTATGTAGTCTAAGGTTGCTGGGACGCCTGCCAGCCCCTTCGTCGGTTCGGTCGATTTCGGGATAACTAAGAGATTTTCTGATAGAGAACAGTCCTAACCAAAAGTTCGTAAGCTGAGATCATTCGAACGATAGAAAGTATCCTCGGTTACATAAAACACGTAGTCCAACAGCTTGAATTGTTCTTCTGAATTGGTTTTTATCAATGTTTTACGTCATTTTTTCTGTGCTTTTAGTGCATTTTAAGAGCATTTTATTGATCATTTTTGACGATGTTTTAGGTCATCCAAATCCGCTCCCTAATCATAAGCGAGACCAAAATACGATCGTACGCCACTTTGTTACAAGTAATGCGAAAATCTATTTTGATTGTTTCACAAACTTTTTGTGTAATGAGAAAGAGACATGGTTCTCACAACTTAAGATCATCTATGGAGGCTCCTAAGACCAATTTGTTTCAATCCTACATTATGTGACAATCCTGTTATTGGACACAATAATGTCCTCCTTTGCACGATCTACTATGCAAGTGAACCTACTTTCTGATCACACCTTGTAGAACACATTCAGAAAAATTACTTCCATTTTGTTCATTAAGAAAAAGATTTATGATTTCGGGAATGTATGGCACGTATGCTTATCTACATGGAAAGACTAAAAATGTGTTTGTGCGAGCGCCCTTTGGATGTTTTCCATATTTAAATCGGCTTTGGTCAATAGTTTTCAAAGGAAGAGGAATTTTTCTTGTGTTTTGCAGTTGTAATGTTTTTGTTGTACCTCCAATCAATTCCAAGAGGTTACCGGATCCCAACCTCAAAAAACGAGATCTTACTTCCTTTGTAAAAGCTGGACTCTAGTCTGACACCCCCAGCTTTAAATAAATCGTTTCCCATAATGTCGAGAAGATTGATGTAATACTGTGGGAAACGCAAGTTTATACCAATAATCTATGCGGGATATAATGGTAAAGTAAAGTTATCATACACAAGAACTTTTTTTCGCATGTACAACTTTTCAGTAATGTACCGATTTATTTTGCCTAAAATATATCGCGCCGCTCTTTTACCGTTACCGAGGACAACCTCCTGTGAAAACCCAAAACTTTCACATTTATTCGCAGGTCCTTGCAATGTCATGGCAAGCCCGCTTCGAATGCGACTGCGGGAGATTATCTCGTATCATTGAAGACCAATTACATGTTTCTTTCGAATTTTCATCTTTCAACTTATTAAAATTTAATTTCTTCATGGTTTGGCAATGAAGTAGAAGAATTAGTGTCTCTGAGAAGAATATTGTGTAAGAAATATTTCCCCCCATTCAACCTGTATAATCTAGGAGACTCGGGTGCAGTGACAGGGAAGGGAGGGGAAGTTGGAGGAAAATTTGTAGAAGTAGCGTCCGCTTCCGGAGAAGAAGGCGAGTCCGCTTCTGTTGGGGGGCACCGCCGGAGGGCGATGGCGTGGGCGTTGCCGCGGGCGAGGAGGCCGGTCTGTCAGACGCGGGTCCTGCAACAATCCAAGCTCACCTCAGACCACACTAAACGGGGAATGGAAATGACAGTGGGCTACTCTAGGAAACCCAAGGCTGAAGGCACATGAGCGTCGCGTAACGGATGATGCAACGTCCGTATTTTCACGGACGTTAATTTTGGGCACAGAAGTAGAGCACAACGGAAGTCGCGCAGCGCGCTCGTGTGCCACGCCCGATTTGTGTCAGTAAACTTAGCAGCGGGGGCGTGTTAACGTCCGTTAAGTGCGCTAATGTGTCGAAGTGTAATACGTAAAAGATTCCTCAACTAAGTGTCTTCAAGCACTACTCCGTTAAAAAATATAATTTTTCTGCACCGTAAGTCTCGCCATAAAACGCTTGTGAGTAAAATTATTGAAAAGGGGATAATCGTGTTTAGAGAACTTAGAACTGGAAAGATAAGAAATGATAGGGAGGCCATTTGGCAAGAAACTTTGGAAACTGCACACAAAAAAGTTGTCAGACTTGACCTACTGTCTCTATGTATGTTGGCGAGCTGAATCTGATTCTGGAGCAATTCTGGCTTCACCACCTTGTACACGTAAGCTTCCGCGGCTCGAATCCATAAATTCTCGGCTATCCGGGAGACGCCGCGTCTCTGGCTGGGAGGCCGACGTTTCGCCTGACATGAGGTCACTGCCCTGAGGAAGCCTGCGACATGTCAGGCGAGACGTCGGCCTCCCAGCCAACGACGTGGCGTCTCCCGGATAGCCGAGAATTCACCACCTTGTGTCACACTGTCAAGTCTATGAGTCTGACACCTTTTATTTTGAGTGCCTGTGTAACCTTTCCGTATAGAATATGATTTGTTTCGGGTGTAAAAAAAAACAAACAAAATACCAGCGTAGTTTGATTTTGTGCGTAAACAAATGTATAATATGTCATTTTCCTGAGAGAGGTCGTTACGGCCCTGCAGTTTCTTGATAAATTCCATATTTATGTTTATGGTGATTTACATCGATAATAAAAATCACTGAAAAAGAGATCCACTTTGATCGGATACGAAGGCAACAAAAATGCAGACATACAAGACAGTCGCGACGTAGTCAAGGTGATTTCACGTAGGTGTCAAACAGCTGTGCATATGCGATTACCTAAAATCAGTGGCAAATTGTATTCATGTTGGTAACAACCACATCACTGCGAAACATGTGATGGGAGCACACTTCCAGTATCTATTATGATTGTGGTACGTTCACTTTTTGTGGGTGAAAACCAGAACGGAACAAAGTACATTTTATAAATCTGTTTATTTAAGTGAATATCACTGTAAAGTCGTGGTGATGTGTTTCATCATTAAAACCACGGCATTTCAATTGTTCATTAAAACCGCGGAAAGATATTGCCCTTGAAATATATCCTAAAACGAACACGTTTTTCTCAGAATTTATATTCAATTTACCTATTCTTTTGTTACAGGGTGCGTCTCGTGCTACCAACATAATTTCTAACGCTAGCAGTCTCACCAGCAAGGTGCCACTGCGGCAATGTCCTATAATATGCTCATGGGCAAAATGTGGTTATTTTCGACCCCTCTGCATGCCCTAAAAGTTTGTAACATTTATTGAGCAGCTTGGTCGCGCCGTCGTGGCTCGGCGGCGGTGCTCTTACTCGGGCTCGGCCGGCGGGCGCGCGGCGGGGGGCGGCTCCCG
>BOPP01000069.1:1028816-1053622 GCA_017312745.1 Gryllus bimaculatus | reverse complement strand
AAGGAACAGTTGCAGTATACCAGAAAGACCATGATACTGTAACAAGTTCCCTTGTTACATTATCATGGATCTGGTATACTGCAACTGTTCTTTTGTTTGCGTGTAGGTTCAGTTTGTTAATAGTTCTTTATATTAGTTTACTTGTTTTCAGTTGATTATTAATTTTAAATTACTAAACCATCCATTGTTAAATTAAACTCTCCTCTTTGAGAACATTTATGTTAGAGGTTACTATTAAACTAGTTTTAATTTTGTTTTGCAATATACGATAATTATTGTTTTAATTTTGGATATCGATGTTTTGTGGTGGATTCACATCCCTATGCTCAAGTGAGCAGTCCACTTGGCGTGCCTAGCCCAGCGCAACATCTGCGGGCCACCGGTGTAGCACATTGCTTGTTGAGTCATCCCGTCGGGAAGGGAGAGGAGGCGCGATCTACTCTAGTCTAGCGAAAGGCGTGTGGCAAGCGGGCCACCGCGGGCGGTATCCCGTATTTCTTGCTTTTGAGCAGCCCTGCATTGCAGCAAGGCAGGCTGTCCAACACAGCGGCCCTAAGGCGCACGAGTTGCCACGTGCAATGTTTCAGGCCCACTTCTGAGAAGACTACGTTCGTGGAAGGGCCTGCGCTGGTCCGCCGGCAGTGGTGAAATGGGGTGAGGGGCAGAAAGCGGCCGTAACGTTGCCTTGGGCATTTTCCGGGCCACGATGCTCTGAATGCTGCTCGTTGGTCACAATTACTATATTATATCCCCATCCAGCCAATAGAATACATAAGGCCAGAGCTGAGTGTCTTGGGTAATGCTCGAGGATGTGTACCCTTTCACAATTTGAATGGTCGAAAAAAATAATTATTTTTGTGAAATCAAAAGGCAGAAAATGCAGGTTTTTATGATATTTGAGAAAGAGGTAAAATCTAATTCGTATACATATGGGGTAGTTCATCTGCCTGGTTCTTTTTCAATATTTTAGTTCTAGACACTAGCGTACCCGTGCGAGAATTTTCACATGATAAACGCCACCCTCGTATCTTCCGTCACTTGTTCTATAGGTCTCATTATAATTATACTAATTTAACGTATTTTGACATTGCACTACAAAAGACATTCGTTAATAAAAAAAAATTCGTATTTCACTTTATTACCGAAAAGAAAGGTATTCCCGAGCAAATGAATCGCATTGAATATCAAGTGGTTTAATTTCACACACAGTTGCAGATACTGTACCTCTGAACAACTGATGTTGAATCGACAATCCAAATTTTAAGGCAGATTTTCGTTTCGAAGCTATACGACTTTATCGATTTCAACAACGAAGCCCGAGCGTTGCGGGTTGCATTTGACATAAATATCTAGATGTGTTTTTTATTAAGAAATCCTCCATATTTTTAAAGTTAAAGTGAAATTCGTCAAGTCTTCGTGAAATTTTCTTTCTTTAGAGACCTTAGAGATGAAGATTGGTTGCATCTGAGAGACACAAAACTCATCTTCACTACTGAAATAATATACGAGAGGATGATATATAATTTTAACTACTTGTTTACTTGAAGGTTCGTAATAATACTAGGTAACTTTATCATTCTTACTGTTATGCCTGGTGTATGTTAGATGTTGGAAACAGTTCAGTCAGACAGTACCACTTATCTTTTGTTTTCTTTTCTTTCTTCAGAAAATGAGCTCTGCAAAAGGCTGTCTTAGCGTGGTGTCTCTGGCATGTATTTTAATGTTAAAAACTTAATTTGTGTTCTGTAAGTTCATAATAAAAACAAATTTGCAACGTAACGCAGTTGCCTAGCTCGTGCATTCTCGGGAATAGAAAGTTACATGATAAATTATCGATGGAATTTAAAAAAATGCGTGTTTCATTAAACAAATTACGTTTAACTATCGTCAAATCTGAAGATAAATTATACCGTTAAGGCATTTGTCGACGTTTCACCAGTATACTATAAGTGCCTTGAAATCCCCCAAAACACTCTTTTTAGAATTTTTGTACTATATTCTAGAAGAATTTGTTCTGTTCCGAGGAATCGAATGAGCTTTTGATTACCTCTGTAAGTGCCTCTGTAAGTTTTTCTTGGTCTTTAGTGGATGTTTTAAGGGGATTTTTTTAGGATTTTTGTTGAGAGTTTTCGTTGAGTTTTTTAAATGTAAATTAAAAAATCTGTTTTTATCACAAAATAACACAACTCATAAATATACCTGCAATAACCATAGTTCTCTATGATTATTCCAGGTACATTTATTCAAATATAGCGTGTGAGTGTGATAAAAGCACTTACTGGCGTGTTTATTTGAATGAATTTCCTCTTTTAAAATTGTGCGATTATTTGTCACAACCAGTAACAACCAAAAACCAAAACTTGCTAGACGAAGGCAACACATTGATGAAAAAGATCGAATCACTGCAATAAACAAGTAATGTAAGCAACGACCGTGGTTGAAGAAAAGTTTTACATTATCATTTATTCAGTCGTTACAGCGAGTGAGACCAAGATACCTCTTACGTTTCATAACTAGTACACAGTGTGAAATTGTACTTAAAATAAAACTTATACAATGTGTGTATATATGCACATTAATACTATCTAAATTGTTGTTATATTTTTATGCATCACAAATATGCCTCTTTACTGTAAAATATAAGTATCATTATATATATATTTAATAATATTTTTCGTATTTCATTAATTTCCATACCTCTTCATATTTTAAACATGAAGAAATCTTTTTTATTTTTGCGATTTTTTCACGTTTTTGCGTTTTTGCAGAGCATTATTGTGCAAAATGTTCGAGACCGCCGGGCAACACTGGACTGGACTGGCGTGACTACTATTCTGAACTACGTTCGTCTGTAGGTGGCGTGGCAACTCTTCCCCACTGTACGGGCGAGACTGCGCCCCGACAACGCGACTATGCTGCTCGTGTGAATACCTCCATTTAATTAATGTTTTTCCAGCAGAATCGCTTCTCAGTAGCCTTGTTTAAAGGGGTCTGAAACTGATTTGAACCAGATGAGTCGACTCCTGATTTTCATCGGGATAAGTGATCGTGATTGTTCGTCCCTTGAAGTTTTGGAACCTTGTTTAGGGAACGGCACTCTAAAGGCCAAATAGCCCAAATGTACCGTCCTCCAAAACAACCCAACACAGCCGAACTTGATGAATAGCGGATGAGCGGGGCAGTCGGCAGGTGACCTAAAAACTCGAGACGTGCGCGAAATCGGACAGGTAAAATTGTCCGGTTCCGCGTAGTTTGAATGGGGTTGCTGTAGGATCCGCGACAAAACCCTTGGGGCGACTGTAGGTGTCACGAGGAACACGCAGACGCACTTCAGCCGCCCGAGGGACTCACCTCACTTGCTCCAGCTCCGACGTGCGGCTTTGGCGCAGCTTCAGCACCAGCACGCGGATGATGTTCAGCAGGAAGAGCAGGTTCAGCTGCGCACAGGAGCACATCACACACGTTTAGATTACATAAGTGATTCAGGGCGCGTCAATATCATTAGTCCCGTAAGTATAGTGCATGCTTTTTGCTGGTTATGGCGGTGAACTTCTTCCGCTGGATTTCGAGGTCCGGTGCCGACCTACGTCAGATTGCAGGGATTTCCACCAACCAGGTATCCCCCACCAGCGGGCCACCGCCCCAGACGGGACAAGCTCTAAGCTCCCGACTAGTCTCTCGAGATGTGTGGCACTGTAGGGTGAGTGTAAGTAACTGGGCGAGGATAGGACAAGGAAGAGGAAGGAAAGATCGCACGCAGTCCGTGGTCCGTTTGTAAGGGTTCTGCTTCGGCATTCGCAAATGTATTCATATTGCCATTATTGAATTTACCTGTTGCATCTTTCTTAAGTAACTCGCCAGAGCTAACAAAGAAGTAGAATATTCCCACCCATTCGCCCTATTAGTCATAAATGCCTCGGAGACATGAGGCGGCACCTGGCACCTTGCTTGCCAGATTCAGTGCACGTATTTGAACGTGTCATTTGTAATGGCAATGTAAATACATACTATTTACTTGTAAAGCAACATAATTGCTATAATTACGATTAATTTTAATAATAGGCGAATAGAGATAGAAAAAAACTCTTTTGCCTTCTGGGGCACCCTTCAGTTCTCCCATTCTCCTATGTTAGAGGTGTGTCAGGTGGACTCGAAAATTCCACGAGAAAGGAACGTGCTGCTCATTTGGGAGCTGCGGCGAGTAGCGCCAGAATGCGTAACTAAATGCTTGTAGTAAAAACTCACAGGCGGGTGGAACTGTGACAAAGTTCCCATTTGAACATTAGAAAGTAGAACTTCTGTAGACGGAATGGAACATCTGCATTTGGCAAAGTTAGCTCCCCGCAGCAATACGATTGCTGGAGGAAGGCTGCCGCAAACTTCACTTCGGCGGTGACACTATCTGCACGATCGTTCCCTTCCAATAAACTACGTAGTGACGCAGCCGGGAGGAGAGCAACAGGAGGTAGGATGGGTGGTGAAAAGACGAGGGCGGCGGCGGCGAAAGAGGCGAGGGTGGCGGCGACAGTGGTCGTTCCGTTAACGATCGCCACGTGCCGCCTCCGTCGCCTTCCGCCGCCGCCGCCGCCGCAGTCTTTTGTTCGTCGCGCCGTGGACGAGCTGCTTCCCTTCCGCCCGTCCTCTCCGTCCAGCGTGCCCGCGCGCCACTCCCCCGCGGCTAAGCGGCGTCCTCGCTCCCCGAGGACACCTGCGCGCGTCGGGGCACAAAGGCACGTTAAAGGCTCGTTTACACTGCGCCCGTTTGCCGGCGACTCCCTCGCGGATTTGCTGGACCTGGCAGCCGACGCGGCCCCCGGCACGCTCGCAATCTGCCCCACGCGCGTGGCGAGAAGGCGCAGATGCGTTCCGGGAACGAAATGCCGACTCCGGCTCCGCCGAGAACAGCTTCGCAAACTTTGTGAAGAACAGCGTCGTGCAGTATATCAAGAATATCGTCGCAGTCTCGTTCAAGAACGACGTCGCAGTCTCGTTCAAGAACGACGTCGCAGTCTCGTTCCAGGACGACGTCGCAGTCTCGTTCAAGAACGACGTCGCAGTCTCGTTTAAGAACGACGTCGCAGAGTGCCTCTTTCCTAAACGGTGACATAATCTCAGACAATAAACAATATAAAGTCTGCCCGGAACACGATTGTTTTCAACGAAATTGGATGCAAGTCAACTAAGGCAGTAATGTCGAAGCTCTACTCCGTGCTGCACTTTTTCCCAAAACGCGCAATGAATCGCCAGCTATTAATTGCTTTATACTGTAATAGAATGTAACATCAGTCAAGATGGCGAATGAGGTCAAGTGAAGGGTTGCCGCTTAGCGATCCTAAAACACATTAACAAAGTATGTAGGCATAAATAAATGTAGACACATGGAAGGACGTGAAAAGAAAATGCCTGAAAGTTCATGGTTAAGAACATACCAGGAGAAACGGATCTATCAAACCTGAAAAAGCGTCTTCCACATAGGTACGTGGCATATGGAGTAACATCGCTAAGGGAACTGTATTGAGTATTCTAAAAGGGGAATGTCACATTAGTATTCTATACTCATAAAACTGAATTCAACGACATGTAACGGACATCGGTATCACCGATATTAGTGTATGAAAAGATACCACATTTTTTCATCCTTATCTTATGAATTGTTTCAGTGCCCTTGCAAAGTTTGGTAGAGACTAATGCGTCACAAATGGTGAAAATAAATAATGTAAATAATATGTTGGTAAATGCACCACAATCATTATGTTTTGCCTATCGCTAAGAGCAGATAAGCTCCTTATATATTCCGCCAGAGACCAGCAATGTTGCGACAGAATTGGTACTTAATATATTCCGCCAGAGGCCAGTAGCGATGCAGCAGAACCGGTTCTTAATAGTTCGCTAGAGGTCTAGAGCAGTGCGTAAGATAAACATTTTTAAACTAATAGCAATGTACCGTAAAATAAAATGAAAAGAAATTATAATATATTATTAAATTATCAATTCACTTATGTATTTAATAAAATATATCCTACAAGCATTTATTCCTTTTACTATAAAGTTGTGGAATTTTAAGTTATATCTTCATTTCAGGCAGCCCTTCAATTGTATTCTCAATCAAGAATAGCGTCATAACCTCTGTCGAGAAGGTTATCATTGTTTGTAAAGTGAACAGCGACATAATCTCCGAACAATAGCACCAAGAAATGCCGTAAATTGCAACTGCCTGAAATGTAGTTTTCAACGCGGTATATATACTATGAATCTCCTGGTGTGTATGAAAAGCATATAGAAGCCAAACTTCTGGGGGGAATCGCGGATAATGACGTGTGATGCGGAAATATAAATCTTGGAGACGCTTTTTTTTCTGTTTTAAGACGTAATAAACACGAAAACTCCCATATGTCGTCTGATGGCACAAATGGGTGATTATGGTACAAAAGAATAAGGCTCAAATGCATGAAAGCAAATTCTTTTTAGCTGTATTTGTACTTAGAGGCCAAATTATTTACGTATTTTTTGTTTGCAGGTTGGCGTTAATATGCTAATGAGCTACATTTTGTTTACCCGTAGATACTCAATATTCAATCATGTGTTCGTTTCGCTCAAGGAATTGGAGTTTATTATCTTTTTTAACCATACACAAGGTCATTTGGAAGATTGTAATGACATTTTGCAAGATTTCCGTTCTTTTCCTTTAAGCCTTTATTTATCTTACGCACTTTCCTTTTGGTTCTCGTTCATTTATTTTCTGAAATCAATTAAAAATATTATTAACCAGTCTCATCTGGGAAAAACTTCGCAAAAGGTAAGTACATTTTCTGCAAGTGCGCCTTAATTCCCTTCCTCGCACGTTTGCGCTGTGTCGTGGAGAGACGCCCTTCAACACCATCCCTCGCGTTGAAAGCGCGAACAACTTTTCCTCGCTCGCGCGGGCGGGCGGGCGCTGGCGACGGAATCGAGCTGCTTCTCATTTGGCGCCGTGAGAACTTGTTGGCTACAAAACTCGTCGCTCGCTCGACTGAGGCGACTTAAATTGACGTCATAAGCACTTTCTCGCTACTCGTTTGCTGGTTTCTTGTCTGACTACTAAACTCGCCGTGGATATTCGATTTCCAACCATTTTAAATTCTTTCAATGACTATTCTGCTCTTTGTAATATTTGAAAAGCTGTTTTTTTAAATTTTTAAATACAGAAACTTTAAATAGGCAACGTTTGCAATAGAGACCAATATTTGTTTTCGTCTTCGAGAATATAATTACCAAAAACGGATGGAAATCATTGTTTTCACTTATTGTGATCCATTCTTTCTTTAATTCATGTAGTTCACTTAAAATATTTACTTCAAATATCTCTTGAACCGCTGCAAATATTGAGATAAAGTTTTCTCTAAAACGATTGTATGCGAGTGACAGAAGAGAAACTGTACAACAGTGTTCTATTTCATTTTCATGATAGAGATTTCTGCTCAAATATTATTTTTTAAATAGAACTAGTTATTTTAGCTCATGATCACGATCGTGAAGCTATTTTATGATGAATATTTCCCTATTTTACATAACAATATTTTGTTTAGAAATTCGGAGGTATTTTCGACGCAAGGCGACTCAGTTGCCACCTTCAAGAAACCGACGTGACACACGTGATGTTCCTTAAGTTGACCCTGCGGAGTGGCAAGGACAGCAATATCACGACGGGTTGGCATTTGACTTGACATGACTTGGGGCATTTCGTTTGCTTATGGGTGTGAATCTATTGTTTAAGAGTATAACCCCCAATCCACTATTGTCCTCGTTTGTTAAGGACAGGAGCATAATGTTTTGAACATACCTTTTTTTACTTCATTAAAAAAATTAATACCTGTCATCTTTTATAAGAGACGGAAAACGTGGCTTTCGGCACATGCATTATCTGCAAGACTGCGATGTCTCAGAGTGTTGGTCGCGTTTTTATGGTCTCCCCGAGCATGACTTATGTTTGTCCCATAAGCCGCAGGCGAAATAACTTAATTCTCCACTAACATTACACAAAGCTAAAAAAACATGACCAGATTGTGTGGCTACTTTTATTTAAGGGATGATCCTTGCTGCAAATTTCTGATCTCCATTTTCGACTGCTGTCTGTTACAAGCTGAAATAAGGAGCCGACGCATGGTTGTTGAATTCTATTACCTAGTGGTGTTGAAAGTACGTTCCATACAATTAACCGTATAGGATACAGGTTTCGTGTGGGTCTCTATTTGTCAGAAAAACAAACACTACTACTGGTCCCCTATACTTTTCGTATTATTGAATTAATTGAGGGTTACTCAATAAAAACGTCTACCTCGTTATTCTGAAAATGGTTCAAGATATTAGGATGAAATTTTTACTAAACAATTAAGGACGTAGAGGCTCATCAGTTGTATTTATTAGCTGTTGAATAGCAGTATTTATTTTGAAGATATTGGACCAAATTTGTGTTTTAAAATTGAACACAGTACTTTTTATGCAAATGAATAAGTCTTGAATTCTGCTATACAACATATTTCAGTATTTGATGTATAATTAACAGCACAACAAATTAAAATCCGACGCCAAACGAAAAGCAGGTACTGGGAAATTTGTGGCGCAACGCGATGTAAATATCGTTTACTGAAATTACGTTCTTGATAACAACACATATGGGTCGCAAATTTCAAAAAGTTTATATGTCAGCTGTCCGCAGAAATAACGTGCGTGGGGCGCAAATATATGCTCTGCGCTCTCTACGTATTTCACTTTCTGCATGCGGCAAACGTGGCTTTCGAGACATCTAGATTACTCCATTTATAATTTTGTACCGGGGTGTCGATTGTGGTTTAGAAGTCACAACATGAGACCGAACCTGTTATAATACAGGATTTTAAAGCTCATAAGTATTTATAATTATTCATAAAATAGCTACATATGTAGTATTGGTGAACTTGTTTTCTCAGGGCATATCTGTTCGAGAAAATAGTATATAATTCCATTAAAAAACAAAGATAATATTGCTGTCAAAAATATCATATGTGCAAATCATGAGCCCCAGCATTCTCAATCGTTTGGTGATAATTTCATCTCAATATCTTACACCGTTTAGAAAATTATTGAGGTGGTTATATTATAGGCAAACTTAAACAAAGTCCGGGAGATTCGAAAATAATAAGTTTTGAAAATTCAAAATGATTAATGAATGCCTCTTCTTCCTTTGAATTCAGTGTATTGTTCTCCATTATCCCAAAAAGTTTGAAAGAAAACAAAATTGTCGGGATGGAATATGAACTTGAACACTTACTATTCCAAAGCGAGTTCCTTATTCTTCCATTACGATGGGTTTAATGTGATTAACCTGCTTATGCTGCTTATGTTATAATGTGCTGACATCTTAATATTGCGGTGCTTCTAACACATGTTGCAAATTTGTCACGGTATAAACATTACGTGAAAGCTACTAATAAAAAACGGACAGACAGGGAGGCTGTCGGACAGACGTTCGGACGTGCAGACGGTCGGACGGGCAGTTGGCGGACAGACAGACTGGCGGTAGTACGGACGGGCGAACGGACGGACGGGCGGCCGGGCAGTCGGGCAGCTAGACGGTCGGATACACAGGTCAGACACACGGATAGACGGACGGGGAAACACAGAGACGGGTAGACTTTTCTCTAAAGAAACACCTTTTCGGTGTCAGGGACCTCCAAAACCTTTATTGCTGTCAAAATCTGGACATCAGTTTCTTTCAGCTTTTCAGTACTTTCCCTGCGATAAAGTGAAAAATAGTTTCCGTAACTGTTGGCGAAGGAGCCTGCGTGCGCCCCAGCTGCGTACTCACCACGACGACGCCGAGGCGCGGCCCCTCGAGTATCCAGAAGTAGTACGTGAGGTTGTAGCCGTACCAGCACCTGCGCACACGACACACACGCTCACTTTCATTCCATTCCATTACTATTATTACAATTATCAGACACGTTCTATCCATGCGGTGTATGCCAGTCTCTTCCCCGTCGACTTGCTCTGATTACGGGGGACGAAGTAGGAAATGAACCCTCATGAGATCTGGGGCCATGGCCCCTCCCAAGAGTGTGTTACTTCTCTATATTTGGAAAATTTGATTTAAATATTTACGCTGGATTTTTGTAATTATTAAAAAAATTATATTTTAAAGTATCGAATACACACTACAAAGTAATAATATACAATATGATTATATGTTTTTTTTAACAAAACTCTATGATCCTCCCCTCCATGATCGGTTGGACCCGCTCCTGATGGGATCCCAGTTCGGTTTGGGAGAAATGTGTAGATGAGAAAGAGAGGGCATGGAATTCTGAGATCGCGCGGGTCTCGTGAACCGTTGTGTTGCAAGCCAGGGACACATGGGGAAGCGATAAAGGAAACCGCGGGATCGGCCGAGTGATCGATTAGCATTCGATGGAAGTCACCAGTCACATCCGGTAAAATAGCGGACTTTATTTACTAGGCTGGCTCCGGGTGACGCCGCGTCCATGGCGAAGGTACCGACGTTTCGGTCGCCATTCTGCGACCTTCCTCAGAGCGTAATGCGGAAGGGCGTTATTCTTATGTTTATGTTTGCACTGTGAATGGACAGAGTTCCCTGAGGAGGCGTGGACGTGACGGAGGGGAGGCGCGGCGTACGCATATAAAAATACTTGACTTTCCTGAAAAATTAAAAGATGCCTCATTTAATCCTTTGAGATCAGTTTTAGATGCCAGAAACAACTTTTCATTTCTGTTTTTCAAATGCCTGGTTTAAGAATTTTAAATACATATTCAGTGCCTAAAACAACACTTTTTATGCTTAGTATTGCCTCATTTCTATAATTCTGTTACGAGTTATAGGGGCCTACATCATCATTTATTTGTGTCTAAAATTCCGAGCTCCAGTTACGACGTGTTTCCACCATCTGAACGCTCCTTTGCGCGCGGCGTTGGGCGCGCGTGGGTCGTGGCGCGGAGCGCACACTTACTTGGAGGGCCCGTAGCGCAGGCCGGTTGTGACGGCCCAGGCCGTGGTCATGACGACTGGCGCGCCCCAGCCCAGCAGCGGGTAGGCGGCGTAGTAGGCGTGCTCCTGGAACACGGACACTGCCCCACGCGCGCGCCTCAGGTCAAGGAGCAGACGCTGTTCGCTTCGCGAGGCGCGCTCTCACACGACGTACTACCCCGAAACGTTGCTGGAATTTCAGCAGTGCGTGCACAGGGGGCCGCCAGAGGCAGCGAGGCACCTGGGGCAGGTGGTCCAAGTTTCAAACAGCAAATTTCCTCCTTCCCCCTGTTTATAAAAACAAAATTCATTTGCGCGCGGCGATGGTGTAAGGGTTAGCGTTTCGGACTGTTGGTGGGTTCAAACCCGATCGAAGCCGTGGATTTTTAAGGGCGAAAAAATCCTTCGTACGCCTTCACGTGGGCAGAGAGTATAAATCTCAGAGAGGCAAGTCGCGGAAGTGGGGGTCGGGCGTGGTAGAGACTCGTGCGGATGTATTTTGGGAAGTTCAGGTGGGAAGTTCAAGAAACGACAGCAAAGCTAGCCCACATGGATCGTGTCCTCGCAGCCTCGCATGACTCGTCATGTTACTGGGACGCGGCGAAACGCTCGGAGGCCCTCATGACCTCTGGCTACAGCCTCACGTGGGCGGAGAGTATCACACGCCTGCCAGAGAGCAAGCTACGCGAGGTGGGTGTCCCGCGGCGTGGAGTCACACCACGGCCCGCCGGCACCGCTGCATTTTCGGGAGAGCTCTTCATGGCGTGCAGCACGTTCAAGAGCTATACGGACAACAGCAGTGCGCACATCGCGTATGGCGGACTCATCATGTGATGTTGAGCTGCACCGCGCCGCGCGAAACTGCCACGAGTGCAAGCGCGTGCCAAGTCACTGTGGGGCGGACACTATGAAATCGTCAGAGAGCAAAGTCGCGGAGGTCGGGTGTCCGCGGCGATTGCGGAAAGAACTCCCGGTGCCCTGGATGTATTTTGTGGATTCGAGAATAAGAGTGGGGACAAGAAACGAACAGCAGCTAGGTCCAATGGCGTATGGCAGTGATCATGTAGAATGTTCGAAACATGAGCGCGCGAACGCAGAGATATATCGTGCCAAGTGCACGTGGCGGAGAGTGATAAATGCTACGAGTAGAGCCCGAGTCGCGGAGGTGGGTGGCTCTCGCTCGCGCTGAGGCAGCACGCAGTCCGTACCAATCGCCCCTTGTATTTTATCGACACTTCGACTCTCGGGAGTTCTAACGCACACGGCACCACCAGCAGCTCAGAACCACTCGGCGTTGCAAGTCTGATACATGCGGATGCGTGTGTGACGGACGCTGCTGTAATGCGCGTAAGATTGCAACCGTGTCGAGATAGGTATCGTTGCGAGCGTGAGCAGGAATATAAATCTCGAGCACGGCGTCCAAGTACGCGGAGGTGGTGAGTGGTGAGTACGCGCGGTGGGAAGACTCAATGCGCGTGATGTCCACTCTC
The DNA here is from genome assembly GCA_017312745.1 of Gryllus bimaculatus. NCBI lineage: Eukaryota > Metazoa > Arthropoda > Insecta > Orthoptera > Gryllidae > Gryllus > Gryllus bimaculatus. Next base: position 1,041,136 of record BOPP01000069.1, on the reverse strand, counting down.
CACTTCAGGTTGGGGCACGCGTTTGCAAAGAACGAATCACACACAACCAGGTCGCACTAGATCGTGAGGCTCACAGTGCACGTACAATATTAGAAGATGTGCGCACCACATGAACTCCGCCAAAGCACGAACCTGTTCTAGTCACGTATCTGTGTCAAAGTTCATGCCGGTGTCGGTATAGAGCTATGAGAATCCACACAGAGAGCTAAGATCTCGAGCGAGTGGGTATGCGCAAGTCAGCGTCGTGGGTGAGAAGCACGCACCAGCTGATGTTAATTTAATGTGAGAGATCATCAGGTTGTGAGGAGGAAAGCTATCTAAGTAACGTGTAACTAGACATAGCTCGTTAACGCCACATGTACTCTCGACTAGTCTGAACCCAATGGTTTTTGATACGTCTTGTACAATCAGCGCGAATCGCAGTGTAGTACTTGCAGAGTGCAATGTGCATTATGTTGTCACAGTGTGAAAGTATTTATAAAATCTGCAAGAGTGTGCATGAGCAATAGTCGCGAGATGTTGGTGTGTGATCTCACACGTGACGATCGAAGTATCTCCTAATGACACACTGTGAATTTTATCAGAAATATTCAGTATGGGAGACAGCCTTTCAAGAAATCGATAAACACAGGCTCAGTTCATGCTCAGGATGCAACGTGAGCTACTAGTTGATCTATGATTGATAGTGGAATAGTGACACTCTCTTAGGCTCACAAACTACTTCGAACTTCTCTCGAAACGTTGTTTCTAAACTCTCGTCAGTAGCGGCGGACTGTTCCAACAGCGGAGAAGGTTTCACCGTGGAGCAAGTCACTCGGCACGAGGGTGAGAGTATAACACTATAGCTGCATTATCGCATGATGTTAGCATTTAGCGTACTGAAGCTCAAAGACTGTTGTGCCGGATCTGCTGTGAGAATCACGTCACGTGGAGAGTTTTATGTTCTTCTGCGTAATTAAGGTGTGGTGTGAGAGTTGCTATAAAAACCGAAAGCAACTTATGGACGTCACTCTACCATGGAGGCCCAGAGGTGCACTCACTCTAAGTGATTTATTCACCTAGTGTATGTGTGCGTGTTTGGACCATTTGTCACGAGCGTTTTGCTGTGAAATCTCTCTGCACTGAGTCACTCACAGTGGTATAAGAGAATTCAACCTTCGTAGGCGAGAAGAGCATCACACATATCACTCATGTAGTAGGACAGAATGTGATGACTCGGCATTTGTTTGAGCAGGCTTGTGCTAGTGTGTCGTCTCACTCGAGAGCACATGATGAGAAGATATCACTATGCAGATATGACGCGATTCCGTGTGACTTTCTTAGAGAGGTCGAAATCAGGGGTGTGAGTAAACTGACGAGAAGACAACGAGAACTCTTATGCAACAGAGACACACTGGTGGTGCTCTCACTGCACAGTCTGAACATTCGATTAGCAGCATATTTGCGAATTGAACTTATCGGAGAGTGATTCTAGAGTGACTACGTATCTGGAAGGGGCACAGACGCCACACCGTTAGAGCGAGTATGTATGATGGTTACGATCTAGGCACAGCTACATTCGCTGGATAGACAGGCGAGAAGTATTAGGAAGGACAATCATACATGTGATCCAACGTCTCGAGTGTGATGGAGAGTTGGCAGCAGTCGTGAGAGTAGTACTCATCCGCAGATGTATACTGGAGATAATTTCAGTTAGTAGCGAGTTCATAAAAAACGAAATAGCAGGCGTTAGCAATACCACATGTGCGTATGGCCACGAGATAACAATAGTTAGATGGTTTGAATCTGACGTTGCGAGTGGAGACGCTCGAATGGAATATTGACCGTGGCAAGTCATGTGGGCGGAGAGTAAATCTCAGAGAGGCAAGTCGCGGAGGTGTAATTGTGCTACGCACGAAGCTGGTTGGAAGCTACGTGGCAGATTACGTAGTATTAAGACGAACCATTTCGACGCTGGTACGATTTCAACAGCACTATCCACTAGTTAATACTAGGCGACTCTAGGTTCACATTATGGCAGATTTAGGCACTCACAGATTCGCTCAATCGTGGATGTTGAGCTATAGACAAATCTGCGTAGCTACACTGAACGATTTGCGAGAGTTCCGATATAGAGATCGCTGTTACAGAGAGAAGAGATATCTGAAAAACTGCACACGCAAGAGAGTAAGTCTCCTGCACGTGCTTACAGCTCTCTGACATCGAGAGACGCTCGAGCAGAGGATGTACTTTTTTGCGATGTGTCAAATGCACGGCTGAGCGGTGAATGTTTACAAGCAAAACTGAACAGGCGCAGCTATGTGTCCACATCATACGGCCCTTGGCAGTGTATAATCCTGATGGACTACGAGCAGACGAACAGTGTATTGAACGATGGGAGATCAAGATACCACGTGGGGCGCAGTGCACGTGAGTAAAAAAAATTCTCAGATGAAGGCAGATCAGCGAGCGAGAGGGGTCGGAAGTTTGGTCTCGGTTGCCGAGGACTCGATTCCGTGCACTGCGACTCACCGTGTATTAATGTGCGAGAGAATGCAAAACGGTCCGGTTTGCAGGACGTCTTGGCCCGCATCATAGCAATAGCGCATACTACGCACGCGTAGACTCACATTGCGCGCACTTTAAAGCGAACCACACCAAGTGCACACTGGGTTTATTGGTGAGTGGAGCGCCCATCCCTATATACGCGGACTCACAATGTCACAGTCATTTGCGCATGAAGATATCAGACGAGCTCTGCAAGGGATTGATGTGAGCAAGGTTATGTTGACGATGTGAGCTCGTTCACAATGCACTGAGAAGAGAAAGTGCTCTAAAATGAGATGGAGGTACTATATTGTTGGCTGGAATGAATGAATAAAGACTGGAATTTGAGAAAGATATTATGGCGATGGTGTGATTTGTTTGTGGCCGTGTGTCTAAGATTTTTTATCGAGTATGACAAACTTGATCAATACTCAGCTAAAGTTACTTCACCGGTCTGCTTCACTATAAGTGTGCGTAATCTTTTTTTATTTTGCGACTATGGTGATTCACAATCGAGGGTACCGATAGTGGTGTGTTTTGCTACCCGTACCGACGCGTAGAACACTACTGCACGAGTGTATACGTATCTCTGACACAATTCACAGATAGTCTGAGAGAACGGTGATATAAACTCTCAGGCAGATGTCTAAGTCTGCGGAGAGAACCGCGCTTGTCAGGGCCGTGGGTGGTAGGTATATCCTCCGCCTGGGAAATCCTCAAACGCGTCTATGCAGGTTTTAAGGAATGGTTCAGGCTTCGTAGCGTGCCAGCGCTCAGGAGAGATATCGAAACAGCAGCGTAGGGCCATCATGAGTGTTATACGTCACTGATTCACTGGGTCGGGATGATGGATCTGCTCGTATAGCAACGGCGAAGACGCGTAGTAAATGACGCTGGGGCCAAGTCATGTGGGCGGAGAGTATAAATCTCAGAGCACAGAGTATTCTCAGCGTAGTGGGGCTGAATATGACCAAAGTGAATGATCGTACGAATTTTTTCACCTAGCCGACGGCAAGTTCGTGAGAGCTCTCGTGACGCATTCCGGATGTATTTTTGGCACATTGCAGACTTTAGTAGTTTCAGAGAAATGACTGTTAACAGCAAGGATATATGAGTCTCACAATAGAGTACGTCGCCAGTGATTTCATGGTTGAAGATGTGTGTTTAAAGAAGCTGACTCCGCCTGGTGAGCAAGAAAACCGGAGTTATCGAGAGTATATGGCAAAGTATCTTGATGTGGAAGAACAGTAAGTTTAAAAGGAGATTGTGTCGAGAGATAATAGAAAATCAGTGCAGTGTGAATATTATGTCGCGTGATGTATGAGTATCTTCGGTCGGACGTGGTTAGAGGAACCTCGTATAGCTGCAACTGAATGGTTTTATGTTGTGTGTGAATTATTCAGGTTGAGTTAGTGTGAGTTTGCATGACTCAAAGTTAGACGTAATCTAGCTCAGCTAGCTCCTATCATGTGAGCCGTGGGCTCAGATTGCTATTTGATGATTGAGGTTATGATACTGATCAGCACTTCGCTGAGAACGCATCAGCTAGAACGTGTGGATAGTATACACAGCTGGGTCGGGGTGACGATATAAATTGTCAGAGCGAGCACAGGATGTACGCGGAAGTGGAGCGAGAGTGATATCGCACACACTGTGTACAGGACCTATCGTGCTTGTACATGTATTTGGAGTATGTGCAGAGTTGTGTTCAGCAGAGCAAGAATAGTCAGAACTCAATTTCAAGCTATGCCACCACATGAATCAGCATTTTGACTCTCACGTGAACGTCATGTCTGAGTCGAGTTGATGTAGACCGCAGTCTCAGATAAAACCTCAGATTAATGTAAATTGAAAACTGTGGCAAGTCATGATATAGTGGACAGTAGTGAGAATGTAATAATCATTCAATGAGAATGAGCATAGATGATACGTCAGAGTGAAGAGTGAGTGATACGTCTGGTCGTGGGTAAATTCCAAATAGTTTTTTTTTTCACATTCCACGTAGAGACACATGCGATGAATCTTTGGAACTTTTCAAGCTGTCTCGTCCAACGTGTAACGAAGAAATGAGAAGCAGAGACATCTTAGGTCTCCAGCATGGTCTACGTATAAGGCGAGTGATCATGTGTAGACACGTATTTGAGGAAACTCGACGCTGCCAAAGCAGTAAACAAGCGCAGTATAACTCAAGCGATGTGACAAGACTTCATCGTATCAAACGCTGCATAAGACGAGTATTTTAGAGAGCGTCTTTCCAGAGGACACAAGTACGCGAGTAGTAGTGATGAGCAGCGTGCGACATGCGGGCGTGGAGAAGCGCACTACAGTGAGGCGGAACTAGTCTATATTTTGCGAGAATTACAGTGTGGGGAGTTACATTCGAGAAAACGAAGCTGAGCTATAGGTACACATGACGCTGCGAAGTATGATCTCACGTTATGATGGTTGACTGACGCGCTCGAAACGCACGAGTAGCAATAACCTGAGGTCAAGTCAGTATGGGCGGAGACGCACGTGTTATTAATTAATCTCATGAGGAGCGAGTGCGGAATGAGGCGTGTTCGCGGTGGAAAGAGACACAACAATGCGGATGTATTAATTGAGGCATCAGGTTGATCGACGATTAGCTTAGAGGCTTAGAGTGAGATCTATTTTTACAAACGCATAAAGTATAATATCGCTACAACTCACACCGTTGGACCGCCGGTTTACACTTCCTCCGAGGATTGCGCGTTTCACGAAAGAAATATGTTTTCTGCGCATGTTATAAAATACCATCACGGCTTCAATCAAGGGTTTGAACCACCCACCAGAGCATTGTCCGTAAAACACTCGCTCACAAAACCACTAACTTCCCCATGCCACACACCTGCGCGCAAATGTGTAGTGTTTCTTGTATAATGAGACAGAGCGGAATAGGAAAAGAGGAAAAATTTGCTGTGTTGAATCACCTTCTTTGTGAACAAATCGCAATGCACCCAGGACTCACAGCTGCCTCTCTTCTCTAGGCGCACCACCCCGAGGTTGCATACTAGCTTACACTATGCGCTCGAGAATGATTTCTCACGAGCAACGTTGTCACGCTCTTTGGTATAGGCACCTTATCAATGTGTGTGTAGCACTGCACGCCCTCTCTATCGCTACTTTCCATTCTCACGTGCAGAAATATGCGAAATCGACGCGTGCTCCTGTGATCTCAAATAAGAGCGCGACCGATATAGAGAGCTTCACGTGATCACGTGATCCTCACGTGTAGCGCTATCTCTTACCTGACGCTGGGTCCCATCCCACCTGCATTTGCTGCCGCTGGGTGGATGCTACGCACATGTCGTGCATATGAAACCTGACGAGGCTCGTGAGTCGCGACACTAGACACGAGTCCTCTACGTCGTCACCCTCCAAGAATAAGAGTGGTGAGCGACCTGTCGCGGCCAAGAGGAAGCCCACTCGCACCTCGACCACCATTATCTCACGATCGAAATCCGGTTTGGATCAGATGCAAGAGAGGGATGCGTTCTCATCATATATGCATGGTTTAGTGAGTAAGAGCAAGCTTTATACTCATATGGAGATCGGGAAATTTGTAAGACACAAATGAAAATGCAATGAGATGGTCCCATAACATTTAACTAGAATATAAACTCACGACAAATGAGTCGGAATACTAAACGTGCAATATATAAAAAAGAGTTGTAATCTTGGCAGTGATTATACTGTACACTCTTGATAAAAATCTTTAAACACGCAGTATATGCTAACAAACAAGGAAATCGAAAACAGTTTTGTTGGCATATATACTAATTAAAAACTACTAGACTACTCAAAGGAATTATGAGATGAAGGTGTTCATCTGTAATTTAACAGATTGTTTTCATCATGGCATATATGTCTAATAGAATATTATTAATCTCATGAGCGTGCGTACCTGCCTGACGCACTACCCCTTGTCGCACAGGCCTATGCACAACGTCTCTCATTCATCGGCGTCTTCTATCTTCCACGGGAAACTGCTCGTCGTGCAATTTCACACTCAGTGCCATAAACCTATTAATGGACATAAGGGTATATACAGTCACACTACTCGCAGTACACGCACTTCTACCGAGGAACGGTCGCGAGCGAAACATGCCACGACCGAGAAGACACACCACTCTCACCCGTCGTACCTTACTGGACTACTAAGCTAGAGCGGCGAGGAACATTCATCCCCATTCAAATACACCTGCGGAGGAGCCGAGTCCCTATGTAATATTTAACACAGCGTCCTGCTACTTATTGAGCCATGCAGCTGAATTGGAGTGGCGTGGGAATGGTATTCGCATATAGACGTGCTCATTGACATAGATCCTAATCACTCACGGCGGCCTCTCGATCACTCTCCGGCTTCAGGTCTTCCACTTTGATGCATGATTTCTCCTCGCGATAAGTGATCCCACTGTGTGCTTGCAATCAGCAAACGAGGATTCTACACGAGACACAAGCGACGCGAATTCAGAATTCCATGCCTCTCTTTCTCATCTAACACATTTCTCCAAAAACGCGACTGCGAAGTCAACCGCCTGTCAGAGAGCTGAGTAGTGTCAATCCGCTCATGGAGAGAAGGGCGTATGGGGTCATAAAGAGATTAAGTCTAAGAAAACTATTCCACTGACACTGGCATATTGCTATATATCCAACATTCAGTGTGTATTCAGATACATTCTAGAGAGAAAATAATGATATTGTAATAAATAGACAAATTCAGACCGCTTAAAAGGTGAGAATAAATCAAAAATTATCCAAATATGAGACACACGATAAGCACTCATGGGAGGGCCAATAGGCCCAACACCTATCGAGGGATTCCAGTTATGCCTACTGCGTCCCAGTGAGATCAAGAGAAAGCGCAAAGTCGACGAGGAGATAGCAGGACTATGCGATACAACCGCATGGAAATCTATGAACTGTGTGGCATAGATTGCGAGGATAACTGAGAAATGGAACTGAGCACTGATATAGTGAGCGCTGTCCCGTGTCGAAATGTGCCGCAGTAGCTCGGTACGGCGGTACAACCTCACGTACTACTTCTGATGAACTCGAGGGCTCGCCTCGCCTCGGCTCGTCTCGTGGTGAGACGCAGCTGTCCGGCACGCAGGCTCCTTCGCCACAGTTACGGAGAACATCATTATGTCACTTTAAATCGCAGAGTCAAACTTATTGCAAAAGCTAGTAAGAGTATTATACTATGTCAGTCATTATTGCCACAGCAATAAAGGTTTTTGATGGTCCCCCTTGACACCGAAAAGGTGTTTCTTTAGAGAAAGTTTACCCGTCTTCTGTGTTTCCCCGTCCGTGCTATGCCGGTGTGTCCTGACCTGTGTATGCCCGACTCTTGTATAAGCTGCGACTGCGCCGGCCGCCGTCGTGCGTTCGCCTACTGTTACCATTACATACACTTCGACCAATCTGTCTCGTCCGCCAAAACTGCCCGTCCGACCGTCTGCACGTCCGAACGTCTGTCCTTGATTCAGACAACTCCCTGTTCTGTCGTTCAGTTTATTGATGTAGCTTTCACGTAATGTTAGACCGCTGACAAATTTGCACATAGCCACTGTTAGAACACCGCATTAGTAAGATGTCAGCACATTATAACATAAAGTTCTCAGGCATAAGCAGGGTTAATCACATTAAACCCATCGTAATTGGAAGAATAAGGAACTGCGCTTGGAATAGTAAGTGGTCTCGTTCATATTCCATCCCGACAATTTTGTTGTTCTTCTCAAACCTTTTTGAGGATAATGGAGAACCAATACACTGAATTCAAAGGAAGAAGAGGCATTCATTATATCATTGAATTGTCAAAAATATTTCGAATCTTCCCACTGATCACCCACAATTAATACGTAATCTTGCAGATGTTCTTGACCATTCATTCACTCCTATTTGTTAGAAGAGACGCCTGATACGTTGTTTAAGTTTGCCTTATATAATTAACCACCTCAATGAATTTTCCTAAAAAACCTGCGTTGTAACGATATTTTGAGATGAATATTATCACCAAACGATTGAAGAATGCGCCTCTCATGATTTGCACAATATCGATATTTGACACGCAATACTTTATCCTTTTTTTTTTAATGGTCAATATTAATCTATATACATATCTTTCTCGAAACACGAATGCCCTGAGAAAACAAGCGTCACCTAATACTACATATGTAGCTCATGTTTAGAATAATAATTATAAATACTTATGAGCTTAAAAATCCTCGTATTTATAACAGGTTCGGGTCTCATGTTGTGACTTCTAAACCCACAATCGGACACCCGGTACAAAATCTATAAATCGGAGTAATCTAGTATGTCTCGAAAGCCACGTTTGCCGCATGCAGAAAGTAAATACGTAGAAGAGCGCAGAGCATATATATTGCGCCGCCACGCACGTTATCTTTATGCGCCGACAGCTGACATATAAACTTTTTGAAATTTGCGACCCATATGTGTTGTATGTATCACAAGAACGTAATTTCAGTAAACGAATGATATTACATCGCGTTGCCTACAAACTGTTCCCGAGTACCTGGCTTTTCGTTTTGGCGTCGGATTTTAATTGTTGTGCTGTTTTAAATATATACATTCAAATACTGAACATATGTGTTAGTATAGCAGTAATTACAAGACTTATTCATTGTCATAAAAAGTTACTGTGTTATCAATTTTAAAACACCAAGATTTGGTCCACTATCTTCAAAATATAATACTGCTATTCAACAGCTAAGTAAATAGCAACTGAGGAGCCTCTACGTCCTTAATTGTTTAGTAAAGAAATTTCATCCTTAATATCTTGAACCAATTTCAGAAAACGGTAGGTAGACTTTTATTGAGTAACCCTCAATTAATCAATAATACGAAAAGTATGAGGGGACCATAGCTAGTGTTTGTTTTCTGACAAATAGAGACCCACACGATACCTTGTATCTATACGGTTAATATGTATGGAAACGTACTTTCAGACACCACTTAGGTAATAGAATTCAACAACCATGCGTCGGCTCCTAGTGAGTGGCGAGCTGGGAGAGAGGCAGCAGTCGAAAAATGGAGATCAGAAATTTGCCCAGCAAGGATCATCCCTTAAATAAAGTAGCCACCACAATCTGTCATGTTTTGTTAGTCTTTGTGTAATGTTAGTGGAGAATTAAGTTTTATTTCGGGCCTCTGGCTTATGGGACAAAACATAAGTCATGCCTCGGGAGACCATAAAAACGCGACCAACACTCTGAGAACATCGCAGTCTTTGCTAGATAATGCATGTGCCGAAAGCACGTTTTCCGTCTCTGTATAAAAGATGACAGGTATTAATTTTTTTAATGAAAGTAAAAAAAAGGTATTGTTCAAAAATATGCTCCTGTCCGTTAACAACGAGTGAATAGTGCGATGGGGTTATTACTCTGAAACAATAGATTCACACCATATATGCACGAAATGCCTAAATCATGTCAAGTCAAAATTGCCAAACCGTCTGATATTGCTGTCCGTTGCCACTCCGCAGGTCAACTTAAGGAACAGCACGTGTGTCACGTCGGTTTCTTGAAGGTGGCAACTGCAGTCGCCTTGCCGTGAAAATATCCTCCCGGATTTCCTTAAAACCAAAATATGTTTATGTAAAATTAGGGAAATATTCATCATTAAAATAGCTTCACGATCGTGATCATGAAGCTAAAATAACTAGTTCTATATTAAAAAATAATTATGATTGAGCAGAAATCTCTATCATGAATGAAATAGAGACACTGTTGTACAGTTTCTCTTCGTCACCGCATACAATCGTTTAGAGAAACTTCTATCCTCGGAGATATTTGCCCAGTCGGTCCAAGAGGATATTTGAAGAAATAAATATTTTAATGAAACTACATGAAATTAAAGAAAGAATGGATGCACCACATAGTTATGAAAAACAACGATGTTCCATCCGACAATTATATCTCGAAGACGAAAACAGAATATTGGTCTCTATTGCAAAAACGGTGCCTATAAAGTTTCTGTATGTTAAGAAATTTAAAAAACAAGCTTTTCAAATATTACAAAAGAGCAGAAGTAGTCATTGAAAGGAATTGTAAAATGGGTGGAAATCGAATGATCCACGGCGAGTTTAGTAAAGTCAGACAAGGAAAACCGAGCAAAACGAGTAGCGAGAAATGCTTATGACGTCAGATTTAAGTCGCTACAGTCGAGCGAGCGACGAGTTTTTGTAGCCAAACAATTTCTCACGGCGCCCAAATGAGAAGCAGCTCGATTCCGTCGCAGCGCCCGCCCGCCACCGCGCAGAGGGAAAGTTGTTCCGCGCTTTCAACCGCGAGGAGTGGTGTTGGAAGGCGTCTCTCCACGACCACAGCGCAAACGTGGCGAGGAAGGGAATTAAGGCCGCACCTTGCAGAAAATGTACTTAGCTTTTGCGAAGTTTTTCCCAGATAGAACTGCGTTAAAATATTTGTTAATGATTTCAGAAAATAAATGAACGAAGAAACCAAAGGGAAAGTGCGTTAAGATAGAATAAAGGCTTTAAAAGGAAAAAGAACGGGGAAATCTTGCAAAATGTCGATTACAATTCTTCAAATGACCTGGTATGGTTAAAAAAGATTAATAAACTCCAATTCCTTGAGCGAAACGAACACATGATTGAATATTGCAGTATCTACGGGTAAACAAATGGTAGCTCATTAGGCATATTCAACGCCAACCCGCAACAAAAAAATACGTAGAATTAATTTGGCCTCTAAGTACAAATACAGCTAAAAGGAATGCTTTCATGCCATTTGAGCCTTATTCTGTTTGTACGCATAATCAGCCCATTATGTGCCATCAGACGGACATATGGGGCAGTTTTCGTTGTTTATTACGTCTAAAACAGAAAAAAAGCGTCTCCAAATTTATATTTCCGCACCACACGTCATTAGTGCGCGATTCCCCCCAGAAGTTGGCTTCTATATGCTTTCATGACACAGCAGGAGAGTCATTAGTATATATGACCGCGTTGAAAACTACATTCAGGCAAGTTGCAATTTACGCATCTTGGTGCTAGTTAAAGTTCAAGGAGATTAATCTCTAACTTGTTCTACCTTTACACAAAAACACAATGATAACTTCTCGACAGAGGTTATGACGCTATTCTTTGACTTTAGAATACATGATTGAAGGGCTTGCCTGAAATGAAGATATAACTTAAAATTCCACAACTTATAGCTAAAAGGAAATAAAATGCTTGTAGGATATATTTTATTAGATACATAAGGTGTAATTGATAATTTAATAATATATTATAATTTCTTTCATTTTATTTTACGGTACATTGCTATTAGTTTAAAAATGGTTTATCTTACGCACTGCTCTAGACCTCTAGCGAACTATTAAAACGGTTCTGCTGCTCGCTACTGGCCTCTGGCGCGAATATATTAAAGTCACGCCAGATTCTGTCGCAACATGCTGTTCTCGTGCGGAAATATAAGGAGCCTATCTGCTCTTAGGCGATAGGCAAAACAAATGATTGTGGTGCATTTACCAACATCATTATTTACAGTTATTCATTTTCACCATTGTGACGCATTAGTCTCTACCAAAACTTTTGCAAGTGTGGACACTGCAAACAATTCATAAAAGATAAGATGGAAAAAATTGTGTGTGATCTTTTCATAGCAAAACTAATAGTCTGTGATACCGATGTCCGTTTACATGTCGTTGAATTCTCAGTTTTATGAGTATATGTATATAATGTGACATTCCCTCTTTAGAAAATAGGCGTCAGATACAGTTCCCTAGCG
>BOPP01000069.1:996997-1028791 GCA_017312745.1 Gryllus bimaculatus | reverse complement strand
GACTTGCCACGTCATACTCGCGTTCGCGCGTCAGTCAACATCACATGATCACTGCAACGCCATGTGGGCCTAGCTGCTGTTCGTTTCTTGAACTCCCACACCTGAACTCCCAAAATACTCCTATACCTACACTCCGGGCCTTTCCAGCCCCACCCCCTTGCGACTTCCTAACGGCGTCCGTTTAAGCCCTAATCCTACGGCCTCAGCGCCGGCACGACGCCAGACTTCCTGCCTGTAGCGAGGTCCGTTTGCAGTACGTTACACTATATGCTTGTTATATGATGTTGACTGATGTTGTTATAAGCTTGTTAAGTGACGTGAAAATATCGAAATGGCTGTAAGAAGAATATCTGTGTTTCCTCCTCTCATGTAGTAATCTCCCGTATTTCACAACGTTTCTTCGGCCTGTAAAGTAAAAGTTTGTTAATGAGCTCCTATACCCTACTCTCCAGAGGAGTCGCCACTACCTTGGATTGCCATCTCGAGACGTCTCTTTCGACCAGATCAGAGGCGGGCACGATTTTGACCCCTGTGACCCAGCGGGCACATCCACCAAGGTGTGGGCTGCTGAGGGCAAGTGAGGGTAATTTGAGAGCGAAAATATCGCCGTTAGTTCCATAAGTGAATGAGGAAAGTTGTTGAATGTTCTATCTATAGTTCTTCAATGCTCTATATCTTTGTACTAACGCCTAAATTCTCTCTTTCTACAAACGCCAATGGTGGAGTGCTATCTGCTGGCCTCTTTCAAAACTGCTTAGCCACCTACTTAGATCTGTCTCTGTTCGTTTAACGCTGTATAAAAATTGCTGAAATAGTTTGTATGCGTCTTTGTTCTTATTATTTTGAGTTTAATGTTCATTATAAATTAATAAACACGGTCGCTGAAAAATTAAATTTGGTTGTACATGAATTACTAAACCAGCTTTAAAACATCCATGGTTTCTGATCTATGATTTATTAACATTAACGTTTTAATTTTGATAATCGATAATTGGTAACATGGGTGTTTTGTTATCGCTAACTGGCATCACCACTAGAATTCCGTACCGACAGCCACTGATAAATACATTGAACAAGGATGAATACGATTGAAAGTGTATACTAACTAATTTCAGTGCCTCTACTGTGCAGCAATCTCTTAATGAGACAGTCTCTCAATTGATATCAACTTCACTACTCTCGTTGTTTCTATGAATGTTATATCACCGAACTACTAGTTACGCTTAACACAAATTACGGATATATTTAGGATCATCGTTTGTTTTATGTCGAAAAAAGCAGAGTTATTACCTGTGATCATGTTGTGCAAATAGAGTCCCTCGACGAACATCCACATGAACATGGCAGTTCGAGCGTATTCCAGCAGCACATATCCCACTTCGCAGAGTCCGGGCTGCAATTACAATCATTGCACGAGAATATTAGGCGACTATATTACAACCATAATCGTGGTATAGGCGTGGTTGCGTAGGCTTCTGCGGCCGGAGTTTGTGTTGTCTAGACTATCCGGGACAAGCCGCGTCACTGACATGGTGGCTAACGTTTGACCAGCGTATTGTGGCCTTCTTCAGAGCGTACTACAGGGACGAGCCGTGTCACAGTACGAGCCGCACAGCAGTACGCTCTGAAGAAGGCCACAATACGCTGGCCGAAACGTTCGCCACCAGTCAGTGACGCGGCTCGTCCCGGATAGCCTAGACAACACGTGGTATAAGCCTGACAATTCCTTATTTACTAATTCTCTTTCTGACATACTTTTACATATAGTATGAACACATTAGTAAAATTTTTAATTTTTACCAACATAGTTGTAATTCACGCAATTTCCTAGAAGGACATTATTTATTTGTAATTTGTGTTATTTATATAATTCTTTATAATATTGCAAACAATAGTGATGAAAGTTATTTTATATTGTCATATATTTATTATATTTATATAACCATTTAATTGTGGACAATTAAAACATTCAATTCATCAAAAATGCTAATATCTAAGCAAAAAAGTTTAGTATGAAGGCAATTTAGAATTGATCAATTTTTGGGAATAGATAAATTAAACACATAATAGAGCGTAAAAGAGTTAAACCAGCAATATCCCAACTGACACTCGTACTTGGTATGTAGGGAGAATAATTTTCAATGAAACATAAACAAACGCAACAAGAAATACACGGTTGCTTTGGAATCATAAGATCAAAATATTTTTTTCATTTTGGTATTTCCAGATCCCACTATTCACCTCGTAACAAAACAGAAATTTTTTTTCAATCTGGCCACCCAACAAATTCATTATGTGTAATGCAATTTTGTATCTCAGTGTTTTGAGAAACGTACGTGGAAACAGAATGAAATGAGCTTGGTGCATTGAAACTTATGTTAGTCTAATAACGTTTCATTGAATGACTTTCATAAAATAAATTCGAGGAAAAAACAACGAAAAAGCAAACCAGAAGCAGGCGATATGAAAACAAACGATCCGTGCAATTATTTTATGGGAAATATAATTATGAAGGAGATTGAAGCGGAAGATATGTCAGTTTATGAAGCAGCTGCGTGGGATTGGTGCTGTGTGCAAACAATGGCTGTTTGTGACACTTGCAGGGGGTGGTAGAGGAGGGAGGGAACGGGACGCTAGGGGTTGGGGTGGAGAGTGAAGGGGAGGGAATGGATTAAAAGAGCAGGGGGGAAGGGAGGGAGGAGAGGGTAAAGGAAGGGCAGAAGAGTGAAGGGGGAGGAGGGGGAAAGGAAGAGGAGGGAATGGATTAAAAGAGAAGAGTAGGGAGAGAGAAAGGTTGGGGTGGGGAGGGGATGAAAAGGGAGGGGAAGGGGAGAGGAGGCTCACCGTGTTGATGCCCTGCAGGCCGGTGCGCAGCCCGACGCCCGCGCTCGCCGCGCCACCGCGCAGCACCGCCTGGTCGATGTACAACGTGAGCCGGATCACCACCTGGATCACCATCGCCACGAACAGGTGCTTGTGGATGCGCGTGCGGTTGTTGCGGAGGCTCCTGCGACAACGCACAGCGCGCGCGTGCACTCAGCGCTCGGCGCTTAAAACAGATGCACCTGTTTCAACCGGTCACTCCGGCCTGTGTCACACGAGCGTTGCGTCGACGCGCATTAAGTAATGCGCGGAACGTCCGAAGCGCTCGTGTGACGTTTCAGATAAGATACAGTCGTCTTCTATGATTTTCGAATTTCAGCGCAGCCTCTACGTCACCGGAAATTAGACTTTCCAATATTCGAAGCGCTGTTGTAAACCGGAAGGTCATTAACGTCATTGGTGAGATAAAAAAATAGCCTAAAATACGGTGGTATTCTGGTCTCACATTCCGGGTGTGGTTCAAGTTTTGAGACAAGACAGCGGACAGTAGATGCCAGTCAACTGAACTCACGAGGACAGTCAACCGCGCAGCGCAGTACAAAAGACAGTCGTGCGTGGTCCTGTGCTTGTAACAAATACTATAGACACAATACAGGACTGTTATGACAGCCAAATTTATCGCCTCTTTTCGTTGCAACTCCAAGCTTGTCTACGGAAGCCAATCTTCGCAGCCAATACTTTCGGCGTGTAAAATTTTGAAAATTGCGGCGCGAGCCTCGACTCGTCGTAATAGGATCTCTCATTGCTGACATGAGATGTGGTTAAGTTACAAGGCATTAGAGGAATTGTGGTTTTCATGTGTAAGATAGTGTATTTTTCATGAAGGTAGCAGTTGTTAAATTCTCACTTGTAATGGCATCTAAAAGTGTAGACATAAATTCAGAAAATTAATGGAAATAATTCTTCGTCATGGCTTATAACGGAATGTACAGAGAAGCACAGAGCGTCATTCAAAGATAATTTTGTTTGTTTAAAGAAGCAGAGGCGAAAGCACTCTGTTTTTCGTTTTTGCATATTTGAAGGCTTTTTAGTAATTATAATCTATTTAGTACAGGTCTTAGGTCTTGAGAGACAGTCTGACCTATGAATAATTTGTATGAAATTACTTTATTGTTTCGGCCATCAACTAGACATTTATATGTACTTACAATTAATCTAGTATACTGGTAGTCACTCCAAGCATATCGTTATGCGTTGTTGTTGTTAATTATTGTTGTGTTAACCCATTTAACAGGATAATAAAGGCTACAAAGAAGAACATCGGAAATATTGTTAGTTATTGTTCATGATATTTTTGAAAATAAACCATGTAATAAAAGATTTGTTTGTGTACTTATCCTTACAGACCCACCCACTACTTTCCTCTTGCTAATTCATAACAGGACCTTGAACCTTTCTCATACTATGAAGTGGAAAGAACATACAGACCAGTGAACCTGATGTCGTGCCCTGGAATTTTGGTGACAAATTCAACCTTTTGGACATCTGTGGTTTCTAATAAATTATTATTACTATCATTATTTTTTAAAATTTCTTTTATGTTCATGTAATAAATTTTATATTTTTGAAATCTAAAAGTAAATGTACAGGACCGCAAGCAAAACAAAACAGTTCTTTCGTAATTTATTATCTGCATTTAATTGGAAAATAAGTATTTACATAATAAAGCACTTACAAAGCGTAGTCTGTAAGGACAGAACTTCAGATTGTGATTCGTTAAAAAGGAAAAACAAGTCATTAAAGTGAGGTTATCTTAACATGCATGCTTTTTCTCAATGTTAAAGCAGTAAATATGTATCATGAATGATTGTTCTCACTTCAAATGATCATTAAATTCAAATTTTTATTTAATATGTCTCAATTGCGCGAATTAGGGTAAGTGCGCAGATTATCTTCCCCATACGTCACATGCAGTTTTTGCTGTTTTTTGACGAAATAAATCTAAATATATTAAGTTTATCCCCACTGTCATATTTAATATAAATTAAGTTTGGTTGTATTACTCGCGCAACTTCTCTTGAACGATGGATTGAAGAAATGCGGGCAGAGTCGGGGTATTAGTTACGAAATCGGCCACTAGATTTTATGAAGCAATGCCAATCTCTGGAGAATCAGTCGTTCCTTCACATCTTTCTTAATAATTTGCGTTCGAACTTTCTCAGGATTTAGAAGTTTCTCCTGTGATGGATCTTATCCTGCTTTGGTCATTTCTTTAGATTTTTTGGAAAAAATCACGGACAGAAGTTTTCGTCTTCAACAGAAAATAGTTTCTATTTCATGCCAGTGAAGTGTTTGGAATGTCAACAGTGCTCGCTGCGAGCTTTTGCCTTGAACTGTTTATTGTGTCCGAGAGGGGGAAGCAAGGTCATCGTTCAAGAAAAGTTGAGCGAGTAATAACATACCGTGAAGTACTTTAATAGTTTATTATGCTTCCTTATGGTCTCTTTTCCGCGGCCTTGATGCCATGGAGAGACCATTTGGGGTGAATACCAGAATTCGTAAGATTAGAACGCGAAAGGATGTAGGTATTGTAATGGCTTAAAGGCCTTCGGACTAGCCACATAGGATCAAGTAAGCTAAATTGTTTGTAATAATTACCTATTAAATAAAAATAAATTATGCTTCTAGTTTAAAAATGTTATACTTTATTTCAAAATACATTTTTTTAAAGACGAGACAATTTTCTAATTTGTGCGAATGCAATAAATCAACATTATAAACGAATCACATACGCTGATTGTTTTATAAAATAGCATTGTAAATTTATAAAAGAACCTAAATTAATTTTGGAAAAAATTTCAAAAGCAGTTTTCCAATTGTTAACATAAGATATTGGTATTATGAGGTCACGTAGCCTCAGCACTGACAAGCGATGACGGGCGCTGAGGACTTGCTCTGAGGACGGACAGTGAGGAACGGTCATTGAGGGGGCGGAGAAGACTGACAGTGAGGATGGATAAGGAAAGTGGACAGTGAGGGTGGGCGAGAATGAATGGCGGGGAGATTGGAACGTGCCAAAAAATGTCATTTCATAAAGTGATCTTTCATGAACGGTTTCTTGCAACGGTAACTATTGTTTATAATGCTGGAATACAAAAAAGTATTGAACATAAAACATTTATACAATATAAATTACGTTCTCTACATCATTTACAACAATATTATTTACATTGAACTTCATCATTCTGCGACACAATAAAGATGTTACGTTCAATAGAAGCAAAGGGAACTCATGAAAAGTGAAGGCGGTGAGAATCAGAATAATCTGAATTTCTCGCTCGCTTGGTTGGCAACTGTCATTTCATTATTAAAGGACAAGGGATCATAAAGTAAACCATTAAGTGTTGAATCAAATCAATTGTTACAAAACTCCTGTGTGTCGAATACAAGGGTGGTCAGCAGGGTTAATGGATTTGGTAAGTGCTCTCCAAACAACCGTTTGTTGATGTGGCGTTAAATAACGGTGTGATGAATTTGGGCTGGTGGGGTGACGTGGGATGGTGTGAGGTGATGTGAGTAAGAGTGATGGGTTTGGTTGAAGTAATGCCAGGCGAGAATTTTTTCCTGAAAAGTATTACGCAATTGTTATTTATGGCAATATGTATATATTATGTAATATAATATCCCGCGCTCTGGCAAATTTGTTTCGTTTCACCAAGTCCCACTGTTTTGGACGTCTGTCATTTGCAGTCGCGCACATTGCTATAAATGTTTTTTTCGAACGTTTTGTTGCGCCTACATGATGTCGTTAAATTCGTTCGTTTTGAATATGGTGAATGCAGTTTGAAACAACACATAGGAGCGGTGAAAAACTTTACAGTATTTAAAGCAACATTTACTATATTTTAAACTTCACCTGTTAACTTAACCTTCATTTCGTAGTTTGGAGTAACATCAGTTGTTATTTCCTCAAGAACACCTGTAATTAGTGAGTTGGAACTGTATAAAATAAATTTTATATTTGTTCGGAAGATTCAAAACACCTTTTAACTCTCTGAACACAAAATAAGAAAACTTTCATGAAGCCTGTCGCATATGACAAATAAATGAAAAGTAGCAAAATTCCACACACGACCAATGTACAACTTTCGGAAATCTACCTCTGAACATATTTCCTAAATATTTGAGTGGCTCTCTTTGATCTCCTCTTTTGCGGATGGAAGTTTTGGTTAAATGAAAAAAATCGTACTGAATTCTACTTTTTTGATACGTTTAAAGAATCATACATTGATTGATTGGTTATTTTGTTTTTCCCGGGCCGCGTCAACTGTTTTGGGTATTAGTGCATGTTTTTATCACGGGGGGAGGTAGTGTTCTCCCTCTTGATAACGAAATGTGGCGCGCCTCTAGCCGCTGCGACGCCGACCCACCCTATGCTTAAGGGATTTTTCCCATCCTAGTACTTCCCACTAGCGAGGCGACGCCCACTCCGGGATAAACACCCAACTGGTCTCCCGACATCTGTGGTAGTGTAGTACTGTAAGTCTGAGTGTAAGGGAGAGAGTAGGATAAGGAAGAGGAAGGGAAGATCGGGCGTGAACCCGTTTGTTCGGGTACTTTCCCGGCATTCGCTTGGTATTGGTATTGGTATCGGAGAACCCATGGAAAACTACTGATCAGAGCAGCCGGCCGCTAGAATTCGCCTCCAGAGATTCATACACAAATAAATAAAATGTTTACTAAAGTGTAAGACTTTGGGAATCTATACAGCACAATGGGAATGGATACCCTTTTTTACAAGCCTGTAAAGTAACACATTTATGATGTAGTATAGTAGTTCATGAAATGTTGAGCTTTTCCTGAACATTTCTTTCCACCTACTAGAAGCATCTATATTTAGTGGTTAATTTTAAGATTTTCACAAGAATTTATGTATTTAACCTTTTCTCCCGAATAGCAAAAATTGTTTACAATGATTTACAGGAACTATTATATTATATAGCAAAAAATACCTAATAAGACAGATTTAGTGTACGATTTTCGAGTTCGTATTTACTGAAATGTAATAAGAAAATTATACAATCAATTAATAAAAATATGAATATGGCACATATAAGACGTTAAAAAAGTAACTCAACAGTATTTTATAAAGACTCGTTTTAAGTAAAAAAAGTATTCAAAATCAATAATTCTGGAAATTCGGTGTGTTTCAGTTGTGCAAAAC
Organism: Gryllus bimaculatus; assembly: GCA_017312745.1. Classification (NCBI taxonomy): domain Eukaryota; kingdom Metazoa; phylum Arthropoda; class Insecta; order Orthoptera; family Gryllidae; genus Gryllus; species Gryllus bimaculatus. The sequence continues at coordinate 1,020,744 of BOPP01000069.1, read as the reverse complement.
CCATTATTCTCGTGTATCAAACCCAGACAAATATTTTAAAAGAGTTAAAAAATTACAGCTGATATTGATTTTCACATTTCTTCAGATAACCCTCAGGAATGACAAAACGTTGTAATAGAAAACTTGACAAAAAGTACCGCCCAAGAACGTGTTAGTTAATGCGAATCCGTTGCCGTTAGTTAATGCCCAAGTGACTTCAATGATTTGTATCATGTACAACTGCGGAAAACGAGCACTGTTCTTATTCTACCAAATTTTACACAAAAATATTGCTCTGCTTCGGCTCAAAAAGCTTGTGCGAAGTACGAATTTAGCACCAATTGTGGTGGTGTAATAGTAATAACAGTAGTTATTATGTATTCATGACAGTCCTGTTTTTGGACATCGCTTCTAGCAGAGAGCTAATGATTGTGAGAAGGGCCATACATTTCACAAGAAATTAATGGAAAATAATTTGTTAACATTTTTGCAACGTAATTTAATAGCGCTGAAGCTCACATTATGCTATCTCAGAACGCCCGCCAATACGTTTAAAAAGAGAGAGTTCACGGCGGTATACGACTCATAATTGAAATTAATTGCACATATTTTCCATAACGGCAATATGATAAACTGCGCAGCCAGCTATTGCAGCATCTCTGCAGCCCTTTTTGAGATGTTTTATAACTTTTGGGTCCTCAGGCAACACTTACAGCTGTGACTCGCAAGTGGGGATTATGACAAGATTATTCATGCTTTAAAGGCATCTCAGATCACAGTTTGAACGTGCGTCCCCGCTTTAGGGATTGCATATCTTTAAACAACACTTCGTTTCAACCGGCGTAACATTCCATGAAGAATTCGTCGCTGCTAGCGCACCGCGTCACAGCAGGCAAACCCCTGCTTGCTGGCCTTGAGACAACAGAGTAGTGAAAACGGAGGAGGGGAAGGTGTGAGGGCTAGTAAATATCCAATTGTAATGCAAAAGAAATGCGTGAATGACACAAGATTGAAATAGACAAAATGGTTCAATTAAAATAAAGAATTTATATTTACAAAATGTCCCTCATAATGTAAAAGTTTCGTGATTGGCCCTTTACAAAATACGTCGTCGTCTGCTGTAACGGACTCGTAGACTCAGTATCTGTTCAGCTGTGGTAGAGTTCGCATGTCCCGGCTCGTCTGGCTGTCTGTGTTGTTCTGTTGCTGTTGCGTGTTTGAACTCTCGAGTGGCGTGTGTTAGTGTTGGATGGTGAGGTGCATGTGAATGCAGTTTTGTGATGATTTGTAGCGTGTTTTATTAGGAAGTGGGGCGGCGTAGCTATGGAGAGAATCGACTGCACGGGCGTTCTATTTTTAAGTGCAAGGACGTATTGTATTCGGAGCCGTTAAATATTCTAAGAGTTGAATACGAGTGAAGATGTAAAAATCGAACTAATTATCATTCTTGCTAATGATTTGCGTACAAGGATACTTTAATTATTTGTGAAAGAGAGACGTGATTACATTCGGGTCGTGAAAGAACCTACTATGCCAGTGTAGTTCGGCAATTGTTTTCATGTGAGACGGGAACTCGGGTATGTGGAAATGAAATGGCGGGAGGCTGCTTCCGCAAAGTTGTTGGTGAACTGATCACACATCTACACACGTCTGCGTGGGTGGATCTGCATTGGGTAAGTCAAATTAATTACGATCTGTCTGCATGTTGTGGTCATGGAGTGGGGAGGGGACACCCTTCACTTCCCTTACGTTTACCCTCACCCACCAAAGAAACAGAAGAGAAGATGATAATTGTGGACATGGATTACGTCAATACCTGGTTTTCTTTAATTACACTTCTATAATTACTGTAGACAGCCAGTAGTAAAACCAGTTTCTTCAGAGCATGCATAGAACTGAGACGATGCTCAAGTGTTCAGATAAATCTATGAATGCGACAAGGAAAACAAAATTGCATAATTAAGTCGTTTTCGTACTTGAATTAAAATAAAATGAAAGTAAGGCAGTCTGTAAAATAGTGTGACACACATGGTAACTGATTTTTATTTTACTCGTAGCTGTACTTGACTTATCTGCATCTTGTCGCAAACCTTTCCTACTCACTAAATAAAATGTCACGTTTACAATTCGAATCGTAAATAACTTTTTTACTCAAAAGTAATAAGCTGCAGTTTAGTTTTGTGTACATTTGTATCGGTGTGTCATTCAACATATTGTTGTGGTATTTACTACACTTCTCATTAATGTAGTTTTAAAAACGATCTAAACTAGTATACCTGTTTGTATCATCTGGAAAGTTAGCTGATGCGTACTACACTTAGGAGGTTAGGAAAACGCTCACGTAATGTAAATAATAATATTTGAAAATATTGTGAATGTGAAATAGTTATATTTGAAAATATTATTAATCCACGATTATTTTAAATAATTTCAATTTAGTTGAGTTAAAAAGCAAATATATTCATAGTGAAAAACAAAAAATTGAAAAGAAACACTGAATTTGGGTTCGTTTGCAAAACATGTCTGATAGATGGCTTTTGCTGCATGTCTAGTACTTATATCATATTTGTGGTATTTTGTTTGGAAGGTGTATTAATTTATGGCAAATTATGAATCAGTATGCTTTGGTGCGAACCATATTACTAATTTCGCAAAACTAGAATAATTCTACAATATAAGTACAAGTGTATTGTATTTTTTGTTCTGCACTGCAATAATCAAAAAGTAAATTTCTGTAATCTTTTTATTTATAAATCTACCACAAGCTACACCTCACTTTCGAATTTTGTATCTTTCTTTCACCGTTAGTTCTCATGTAAGATTTTAACCGAAGTGCTTTCAAGCATTGCTTTTATTTTACTGAATGGAATCAAACGATGTCTCTTTACTCGGTATTGCATATATTCTTTATGCCATTTGCCACTGTACCATCTTTGAGCTTCTATTTATCTTTATGGCCGCACAATTTTGCATGTTATGCAGTATTCTGTGGCGCAGACCTCTCAATGCTGTCGTGATGCATTGAGTCGAGAAAACGCATTGCAAGATTAGAACTGCATTACATTGTTTCTGTTAAACTGTAACGCAGTGATTGGTAGTTACGGGATTAAATTATGAGGACACTAGTAAATGAAACTTTGCCAGATACGTTTTCTGAATCGATTCTTCACGGACTTTTGAATTAATGTATACTCGTATGGAGTTGTATTGCTTTTTTCGTTTGTAATTCAATATCATTATTTTTAACGTTTATTTATTATTTACTAATTATGTATTGGCAAATCAATTGAAGGAAGGACCATTGGGGTTCGGCTAATTGATGACAGCAGGAAACAATGTTTCTATTGTTATAATTGCATTTATTGTTGTAAAGAATTGTTCATGGAGATACATACCTACGTTGGACGTGCTGTAAATTCGTGAAATGTTATCCCAAGTAGCCCTTCCTTCAATTGATTTTCAACATTATTCAAGGGTCTTTCCGAAATATAATGCAACAATGGTCTCTATTTGCTTAAAATTTATTTTTGGTATCCTCACTTTAAAGCACGTATTTGGCAGGGCATTTAAACGCCAAAGGTGAGGTTTGGCTGCCTAAGCCAAGAATAAATTTTAGGGGACGATTACTATGACGTCAAGTAAACAAGACAATAAAGAAATGACTGTTGACTGAAATGACTGTTGACTGAAATGACTGTTGAATGTTGTTGAACCGTGGCAAAGAATATTTATTATTTTTCAAATAAAGAATTTTTTAAACTTATTTATTGTTAACATTTATATTAAAAACACAATTTGATATATTTTGAAATATTATACTTGGAACTGTTACGTCTTCTGTGCATTGAGCACTAGTGCTAGGAGTTTCAACAGAAATTGAAGTAATACCTTTTCGTAGATATACGCCAGCATACTCGTAGTTGTTTCATTTACCACGGTTACGTTTCTCTTTTTCCCATTTTAAAGAGTTCATACTCTCTTTCGAAGGAATCCTTTGATTTTTTGAGGAAGTAAACTCTCAATAGCAGCTTCAGCTTCCTTAATTTTTAACCTCTGAAATATCGCACTCCTTACTTACGAAACAAATTACCAAAAGCAGCTGCAAATTGTACATTCTTTAACGACTGTGACAGTTCTGACAACTTCAGAGGCGATTATGTAGAAGAACATCTGCATCTATACGACAAAACCGCATGGTATAATTGAGTTCTCTTTAAAAATTGAAACCTAAAATTGGGAGGTGAGTTTAGGAAAAATTCTTGTATGGATCTCGGCTAAAATTGAATGATTTTTTACTCGATTAGTTTACCAACTTCAAAATCATTTTTCGACCTTCTAACATAAATAACTATTAGGTTATAATTAATTTAATGTAACTGAGTAAAAACTAATATGTCATTCTGAAGGAAGAGAAATTACATTTAGTGTGCAGATTGAAAGCAGTGTGAAAGGAAGGAGGAGGAGAAGAAGAAAAATACGGGAAATGAGGAGAATGGGAGGATAGACGAGGAAAAGAATGAGAGGGTAAAGGAGTAGAAGCAGAATGAGGAGACAGAGAATGAAGAGGAAGGGGGATTGATGAAGAGAAGTCTTTAAAGAAGGTGTAAAAAATGAGGAGTAAGAGGACAATGAAATGAATAAGGAGATGAATGAGACGGGAATGAAAAAAAAGAATGAAGCGGAGTAGAAAGGAAGCAGCATAAAAAAGGAGAAGAAAAGAAGAATAATGAGACGGGAGAGAAAAGAAGAAGAATGCGACGGAGAAGAAAAGAAGAAGAATGAGACAGGGAAGAAGGAAATAAGAAGGATAAGACGGGGAAGAAGAATAGATGAATAATGAGACGGGGAAGGAGTAAAGAAGTAGTATGAGACTGGAAAGAAGAAAAGAAGTTGAATGAGACAGAAGATGATGACTGAGTCTTAGAAAAAGGAGATGAATGATACGGAGAAGATGATGATGAATGAGACGGAGAAGAAGAAGATGAATGAGACGGAGAAGAAGAAGACGAATGAGACGGAGAAGAAGATGAATGAAACAGTGGGAAGAAGAGGAGGAATGAAACGGTGGGAAGAAGAGGAGGAATAAAACGGTGGGAAGAAGAGGAATGAAACGGGCGGAAGTGGAGGAAGGAAACGGTGGGAAGAAGTGGAGGAAGGAAACGGTGGGAAGAAGTGGAGGAAGGAAACGGTGGGAAGAAGTGGAGGAATGAAACGGTGGGAAGAAGTGGATAAACGAAACGATGGGAAGAAGTGGAGGAAAGAAACGACGACAAAGAACGCGAAGGAGGATGATCGCGTAGACGAGGAGAGAGGAGCAGAGAGAGGTAGGAAGGAGGCGGCGGCTCACCGGAATCGGCAGAAGATGGCGAGCGAGAGCAGCAGCGCGGCGAGCGACACGCTCAGCCCGACGATCTCGAGGGTGCGCGTGCGCGCGGCGATGGCCAGCTTGGTGGCGGCCGCCTCCACGGGCCCCGCCAGCAGCTTCTTCATCAGCACCAGCACCTCGGGCCGGAAGCACGGCGTGTAGTTGGTCCAGCCCTGCGCCCACCGCGCCATTAATAAAGACTTCATCATCATCATCATCATCATCATCATCATCATCATCATCATCATCATCATCATTATTATTATTATTATTATTATTATTATTATTATTATTATTATTATTATTATTATTATTATTATTATTATTAGAGGGATTTGGCAAGTCGCCAATTTGAAAGATGTAATGCAAGAGAATTCTACTGCGCATGCGCCGACATTCAACAATTCCGTTATTCTTTCTGTTTTGTTGTTTATGGCAAGTGTGTTCTTAGCTTACACATTACGTGGTTTTCGCCGTCACCACGAAACAAGAATTCGACACTAATACACAATAAGCAAAATAATACTGAAAAGGACAATATCCATTGTATCAGTATATGGCAGGAAGCTTATGGTTAATCTTTACTCAAGGTAATTGAAGTGTGTTAGCAATAAACTAACGTATTTGTTTAGGATTTGGAATATATGCGTGTACAAGAATTGCGGCTACAGTGCCACGAAAAATTAGTTAATTTATCAACAGAACGATATAATTGCCATACTTTCGCATTCCTCATATAAACAATAAAAATATGTTTGCAGTAAAATTAGAGATAAAGAGATGTATATTACATATTCGTCTGATACAATCAGTTTACATGTATTATACGTATTAATCCTTGTATTTCTTTTAAGTGCCAAAATAGTCAGAAGATGCACAGATGTACAATAAAAGTGTTTATGTACTTTTCGAAGTTTTCTATTCCAACTAGTTCCTAGTTTTACGTATGGTTCGATTATACGACTTGCAAAAACTCATTTTTCTTAAGGTATGTTATTGCCTAATGATTACGAACTACGGCATGGATGTCTTGTCTTGTAAAAACACCCTTGACGCCATAAGGCAATTCTAGAGCAGATAATGAATTTTAGTCACAGTCAGTCAAATATGTTATTTATGATGTGAGCCGTATTTCGCGTAATATTTTTCGAAATACTACTTCATTACAAGAATAAAGCAATACTCGTATAAAGAAATTCCTTTTCTTGCAGCATGACTTTTCATCTTGCATCTTTAGCTACAAACCATTTGTTTCGATTGTTATTAACTGACGACGGACTGTTAAACTCTTAACGGCCGTTAAGAATGTGGTTTCGTTTCATTGTTTGGTTGCCTTATTAATATTAACATCATTAGGCTGACATAGAGCAAATAACTGACGCAGTTGAAGTTTGTAAACCGATGAAATACCCTAGGCTTTTAACCAAGTCCATTATTTGTGATAGCGGACGAGTATTATTGAATACTTTCGTAATTCCACCTACTGAAGAAAAATATAAATAATGAATACCTTTTTCTTAGAGAAGGAGTATTTCGCCATTTAGATTCAACTCCCATGTTTAGATTGTTCGTAACGGATGGTGGATTGTAAATTCCTTAGCGGACACTGGCCGTTAAAGGTTGGCTTTTCGTTCCTCAGTTTGATTGCGTCAAGTCGGTAAAACTGAACAATTTTAGAAAAGTTCTTTAACAAAATTTATCAATTTTTATTTCAATTTGTTAAGAAACTGCAATATTGAAATACTCAAGAATATAAGCTTTACGACTACAAAGGTGTTAAAAATTGGTCAAGAGATTTTTCCATAACCTGAAAGTATTCCTACAAAAGTGTAAGCAAAATTATTCAGGGTACAAAGGAATGAAGTTCGAGTTACAAAATTCGTTTGAAATATAAGTTTTCCGGTTTATTTTATAATATAAATTCTGAATGAAATTTGACAGAAGATCTGCGTGTCCGGTTGATCATACGCGTTTGAATGTATAATTATAGCATTCATCGTATAGCATTAATCGCTAGTAATTGTCATATTACTCATTATTATGTTACTGAGTATTTTAAGGTTGTGTTTCATTTTTGTTGTAATTTATTGGTGTACCATGATTAATTAATTTTGTATATTTCTTTTGTATTATCTGTTATTTTTTTTTGCCTTTCAACTGTATATTTAAAATATTTTTTGTAATTATCATCTCTCTTCGTTGATTTCTGTGATTTTTCAGCAATACCTGCTGTGTTCGGGGCTTTCCCCTATCGTGGGTAAATAAATGAATAATTTACAATGTTTGGAACTGCTTTGTTGATACAGATCACTGTAATATTGGTACCATAGTAAAAACATGTTCAGCAATATGGAGCTGTGAAATAATTGAAAGGAGTGGGAAATATAAGGGGAAAATATGAACATTTCCCAGAAGCATATGTTTGCGTCTAAAAGCGATTTTTCCTCCTTAGTTTAATGAAACTTGAGAGTCTTAATAGGTGAAAGTGAACTCTATGCCTTGAGACACAATATGGAATATAGATTTATGTCTGCCACAATGTTCTGCATTTCCACCTATGGTATTTCTGTGCATTATAAAAATTTAATGTTGCGATTCTTTTAAATGCATGAGGACCTCGTTCGTTGGTTTCTCTCCGGAGAATGAAGCTTCTAGTGTTTCCTTCCAGATGCAAATACTTTTCCATTTCCGGGACTGTAAACAACATTCTGTCCTTGTTCTCTGCATTCATAAATGCATCTTTTAGATGGGCTCTGAGAAATCGAGTCGGGAGGCATCAAAAAGTCACAAGTCACAAGTTATTTTTGTACCTACTGTTCATGCACATGAATATGATATTCAAATTTGAATGTGAATAAAAGAATCATTCTATAAACGTGAGAATTTAAATGATGTTAATCAAATACTGTCGTTTATTAAGGATTTTTATCAATTTTAGTTCTTAGCTAGATCAATTCTGCTACGAGATGTCCATTCATTGAATTTTTTTTATCGTGATTTGTTTTGATTCGTGCAAAATGTTGCCTATACTAGTAGTAAATACTCAGATATGATTACAGAGGAAATGAAGCATGTAGAATGTGTTTGAATGATTCTTTACTGTCCCTATTTTATATTTCAATGTAACTCAAAATATTTTCGCGCAGCCCATTTTTTTCAGAAAGTATGCAGTTTTCTACACTATTTTGAGCCTCTGTCAAAATTACGCCCTCATAGTTTGCGAGAGTCTTATTTTCCCTCCAAATCCAAAACATTTACGGCAATTTCATGGGATAGTTATGTTTGGAAAGTAGCGAATGTTCACTTTCTCTTCTCCATTGTGAAAAATTAATAAACACGCCGCCCGTACTTCCATTACTATATCATATCAAGAAGGCTGTGAGGCCAGGTGTGAGGCTGCCAAGTGTGAGGCTGTTCATAATTTAAGAATTAAAATGCATGAAATAAACAGGAATTGTTTATTAAAATTAAGAAATTCGGCAGTATTTATTAACTTAGTATACTAAGTAACAACTTCAGTACACGTTGAAAGACTGTAATGCTTTAATACTGTAGGTATTTGAGTCCTAAACGTTTCACTTTAAAAAATTAAATCTTGGTATTATAATATTGATTGAAGAAGAATAAATTATATGGAAAATAAAGAAATTAATTAATAATATTTATTGTACTTTTAATGAGTTCACAAAGCAAGAGAAGCGAAGAACAACACATCAAAATGTATTATCTCTTAAATAAAATAGGACGCCCTTTGAAACAATCATGTTAGTTACTTTAACATTTTTATGTGTCATTTGTTTTCTTCTTTTTTCGAACAACTCAGTAGTATTTGATACATCCTTCATTTTGTGGACACTGAAAAAATTTTAAAAATTAAGAATTACGTCGAATTAAACTTAAATGAATTCTGGAGTTAAATTATTATTTGTTTTGAACTGTTGCCTCCCACAAGATAAAATTGCAGTAACTAAAAACAAGTTAACTTTACAGTATTAGACAGAAGCTTCATAATAAAGACAGACTGGGAATAAAAAATTCTGTTGCTGCTGCTTCGTGAAATATGAGGAATTCTGGCTCTCGCAAAAGGTAAAACGATTACGATTGAATGCCATTATTCGAGTGTATGTAGGTCAAGCTCTATTTTTTTATTTTGAATGAATTTTTATGCTGAATTTGCATTCCACCGTTTTATTGTCCTTTGTTATTTGCGTTTCCATTCTCAATTCTGCTCTCATAACGGAGTAAATGATTTGCAAATATATATAATGTATGAAATATATAATGTATTTATCAATAAATATTCGTGTTGATAGAAATGTCAAAATGTTCTATTTAAGATTAGGGGATAACATTTACTAGTTTAAGACATCGAGATGAACAATCGCAGAAGCAGTGCACAAGCGATTCCAGGAAGAACTGCTGATAAACTTATTAAGAGGGCATGCAGCCAGGATCTTCCCTGTTTGCATAAAACTATCCTTCGAACCATAAGAAAAGAAGTATTGTTCAACGTTTTATGCAAAATTAGCCCTCAAACATTTCTAACATATATTTTGAAAACAAAAAAGCTTGCCATGAACGGCTTTTTGCCTAGGTGATCCCTTACTATTCCCTGAGATCCCTGAGAGTCTTATGATCACTTTCCGACTGGATTTTGCATAGATATACTTTGAATTTAATTATTTTTACCGTTTTTCAAAAAGAGAAGCAACGCCTCTCCCAAATACTCCATCTAATAACCCCACTTTGGAACCGCTCCGACTAGTGGGTCCAATAAGTCATTCGGGCGTAAATAGCGGTAACTGACATTCCTTACCTTTGGGATGACGAGATTTTAATATGTCAGTCGTTTCGACTAGATTGAAGTCAAAAATTCAGTAACTCATTATTCTGTCATGTCTCGATCTAAGTGATAATATTAGTAATAATAATAATAATAATAATAATAATAATAATAATAATAATAATAGCACAAGAGCAATCAGCGTCTTGAATGAGAAAGTACTGCCACAACATCTACAACAAAGACCATCTTTCGAAGAAGTACACACAGCAATTTATTGTGCTGCGGTTGTGGCTTCGGTAACGGTTCCAAGCTTTTCAGCCGCGTAGCAACTTCCCACATGATCGAAGTGAAAAAAGAATGCCACCTTGGGAAAGACGGCTGGTGAATCGTATAGAAAGCACTAGGAGAGATATTGGGAGACTCACACAATTTAAAAATGGAAATATCTCAGAAAAACTGAGAAGAAAGGTGAATAACATCCTCATCAATACAAAAATTCATACGAAGCACGAGCCCTTGAATTCAACAATAACAGAACATCTTGACACCCTACGACAAAAGCTTTTGGCGTTAACAAAACGCCTTCGACGCTAAAGGAATTGCACTACGAGGAAGCAACAGAATTCTCTTTTTAACAGAAACCAGAAAGCATTTTACAGGAATATGTCAAAGGGCAAAGGGCTTGTAAATGATATGAAAGAGTCAAAGCTTCCCTCAAAGGCACAAATAGAGGACTTTTGGAAGCCTATCTGGTCATTTGCTGTGTCCCACAACCCAGATATGACGTGGATTGAAATGGAATATGACAGACACCGAGATATCCCTCTAATGTGTGAACCAATCATCACCATGGAAATTGTCCAAGCAGCTTTGAGCAAAGCACATAACTGGAAGGCACCAGGCAGTGATGGCCTCCACAATTATTGGCTCAAAAAATTTACCAGCACTCACCATCATATAGCTAATATAATTCAATATTTTCTTCACAATCCAGAAAATCTACCTCACTTCCTCACTGAAGGTAGAACATTTTTGTTACCAAAGGAGGGTGACACTAAAGACCCCTCGAAGTACAGGCCTATAACCTGCCTTCAAACTTTCTACAAACTCATAACATCTTGTGTTTCACAAATGATGATGACACACATTGAGGAACAGAACATCTTAGCAAATGAACAGAAAGGATGTAGACCTGGATCTCAGGGATGCAAGGAGCAACTCATTATAGACTCTGTAATTATGGGGCAAGTGCTTGAAAAACAAAGAAACTTGTACGCATGCTACATAGATTACGCTAAAGCATTCGACACCGTGCCCCATTCTTGGCTCCTTCAATGTTTGGATGTATACAAGGTCCACCCGTTTATCCAAAACTTCCTGAAAACTGCGATGAGTCGATGGAATACAAAACTGTATCTCTCTAATGGAAAACAATCCGTCCACACAGATACTATACACATCCGCCGAGGGATTTTCCAGGCTGACTCTTTAAGCCCTTCATTGTTCTGTTTAGTCTTGAATCCCCTCTCTACTCTACTTAATTCATCTAATTATGGAATCGCTCTTAAAAAGGGGAACTCAACTCTTCTTCGTGTCTCACATCTCCTTTACATGGATGACCTGAAGCTCTATGCAGACACTGAGAGTCATATGCGGCAACTAATAAACGTGACGGAGAAGTTCACTGACGACATTAAGATGAAATTCGGTTTGGATAAGTGCAGGAGAGTGAATATCATTCGCGGTCATATGCAAGTTATAAATTTGGAAACTGATAATGAACCAAAGATTACCTTCATGGAACCCCATGAAACTTACAAATACTTGGGTTTCCAACAGTCACTCCGAATCAAACACACTGTTACTAAGAATATACTAACAAATGAAGTGTGTAAACGATTGCATGGGCTCTTAAAAACTCAACTCTCTGCTAGAAACCTTGTGCAGGCCATTAATTCATTTGTTATTCCAGTGCTGACATACTCCTTTGGCGTTATTAAATGGAGCAATACCGACCTCGACAACCTCCAGAGAACAATTCGAACCGCTATGACTCAACACCGAAAACATCATCCCCATTCAAGTACTGAGCGTTTTACCCTTCCAAGGTCGCAAGGAGGGCGAGGTATTGTAGATCTCATAAATCTACACAGCTCTCAAATTGCTTCACTCAGAAGATACTTCTTGGAACATTGTGGGAGAGTTCAGCAAGCAGTGAGCGCAGTTGATAACTATAGTCCTCTGAACTTGAAAAAGCTTGATCCGCCTGTTCAACCAATCATTGAAACGGAAGAGAAGATAACCTTATGGAAAGCAAAGGCACTGCATGGAAGGTACCCTCACGAGCTGAGTAAACCAGAAGTCGACATCTCTGCGTCGCACGCATGGCTCCAGCACGGGGATCTCTTTCCGGAGACAGAAGCCTTCATGATAGCTATACAGGACCAAGTGGTACCAACATTGAACTACAGAAAACACATTCTGAGAGATTCTACCATTCATTCCGACTCGTGTAGAAGATGTGAGACTGCAAGCGAAACTATCCAACACGTGACAAGTGGATGTAGCAGCCACGCACAGGTGGAATACAAAAAGAGGCATGATGAAGTGGCGAAGCAGGTACACCAATTATTGGCGTTGAGAACGGGCTTACTCGCCACTTCCGTGCCCTATTATAAATATGTGCCTCAGAATGTGCTTGAAAGTAGTGAGCACACACTCTACTGGGATCGTTCCATTATCACTGACAGACATGTCGGCGGCAATAGACCCGATATAACGTACATTGATAGAAACCAACAGCAGGTTTTCCTTATCGATATATCAATACCCAATACCCACAACATATCGGGAAAATATCAAGAGAAGATCCAGAAGTATACCAATCTCGCCTATGAAGTCGCAACTCAGTGGAACTTCAGTAAAGTGACGACTGTGCCTATAATAATATCAGCTACGGGAGTGATCCCGAAAATGACACTTCGGGCACTGGAGTGTCTTCACTTGGATACCAGGAATGTATATAATATGCAAAAGACAGTAATTTTGAATACATGCCGTATTGTCAGAAGCCATCTGAACCTTCAGTAAAGCAACCACACATCTGGTCATCATACCTCTGTGTGTGGTTGACATACCGACCAGTAGATACTGTGAATAATGTAAGACAATAATAATAATAATAATAATAATAATAATAATAATAATAATAATAATAATAATGCCTTTATTATTGGCGAACCTCAGGCCATAGGAATCTTCCGCCTAACCACTTAGTACAGAAGTTATTTTTACATTAGGTATTTGTTCATAGATTGCAGCACGAGTATGTTCTTCTTAAGCAGAAGTCAGGTAGAATCGTGTCGCACTACTCCTTTTCTTCGATTCTGTCTGTTGGAACCTTGTCATTCCGAAGGGACGATTTCATGTTTCGCGATGAAATGACATGTGAACGGCTGTTTAACACGAAACGAACGGCATTAGCCGTAATGTACAAGTGAATTATCAGCACCACCTCCCGTCTTGGCAGTCTGTGATATGGTTCGTTGACGTTGCCTCTGTATCACCGCGAATAAACCGGGGAGTTGTAGGATTCGAGTTTCGATGGGAACGGATTTTCGACAGTACATACGAATACATATTTTTGTCGTATCAGCCCTCCGGCACTCATAGTTTTGCCTTGGATTCTTTTATTAGAACTGCCATAATTCTTCTATCTTCTGCTTTTCTTTGTTAGAGAAATTTTACTACTGTACAATACCATTGGCTTAATGGTTTTATATAATTTCAACTTAGCGAACTTCGAGTTTCTTCGTGTTTTAAAGATATAGTAGAAACTACCATAATATCTATTATCTACCGTTATTCTCTTCTTAATGTCCTACGTCTAACGTCTATAACGTTATTCGTGATTCGGGAACCTAAGTATTCTATGTCATTCACCCATTCAATATTGTTCAACTTCACATATTTTGATTTACTAATACATTTTCCTAATGTTTGCAAATGTTTTGTTTTCTCTTCAATTATTTCTAAACCCATTTCTTAAGCTCCTTCCAATAAGTTCTGCAATGCTTTTTCCATGTCTTACAGTGTTGCCTAATTATCACTAAGTCATTTACGTATCGCAAACTTACGAGTACCCAGCTGGGTGTAACTGTCAGGGGTGTAACTGCTGGTGTAACTCAGCTACCGTCAGGGGGAGAATTCTAGCAGTTGGCGAGAGATCTCTCGTTCCAGCGAGAAACACTAGGGATAAAATGATTACTATCCTTTCGGGAATAAGTGCCGTAGTATTATAAAAATATTCGGTACGGACAACACAGTTTAGACATTTCCATTGTAATTGCCTCGTCCCGAAAATTCTAAATAATCAATTACATAAACATAACAAATTTGTCGATTTTTCAATCCCTTGCAATATACAAAAAAACTATCCCCTCTCGTTGATAAGGTCAATAATCTCGATTTGGTTCAAAATGTAGATACATTATTATTATTTACATCACAACACCATGAAAGAGGGAAAATCGAAATAAATTCCAAGTTCGCATCACCCTCGATCAGTACTCACTTGAGGCGCGGCCGAACCGCTGGCACTCACGTCGAGCACCGTGCCTCCTCCACCGCCGCCGCCACCGCTGCCGCCTCCGCCGCCGCCGCCAACGCCGCCAGGCTGCCCGTCGCCGCCCGTGGCTCCTCCGCCACCTACGCTTCCGCCGCCGCCGCCCCCACTGCCAGGCCGCCCCTCCCAGCGACCGTCCGCGCCACATTTCTTGTGTGCGAACTCTGCGGGAAACACCACAAAGCCCCCCGTGGCCTCAGCGCTAGCCGCAGACCGGGAGGGAGCTCCGCATTTCATTAATGGAAATGGAGAAAAAATGAAACTAAACAAGCCGATCTGGGTATGTGAGGAGGTTATGGTTCAAGCAGTCGTGGGCTGGGCAGGCCAGGAGAACAGCAGATTTAATCATGAACATCTAAAAATTTTCAAAATAATAATACAAAGCAAGTCGATCTGTGTACGAGAGTAGAGAGTAGTAGTAATCCTAAACATTTTGATCAATCCCAAGTAAAACAGTCACATATACACATATCCTAATTCTGTTAATTTACTGTAGAGTATATGAGAGTCTTTCAGCATACATTTCATTCTATCATTAATGTTTTATTCGCAGTCATTCGCTTTGTGGTAAGATGTAGTACGACACGTCCTCGCAGGCCCTCGCAGCCTTGCTAATGGATGCGCGGGTAACGACTCATGTCCCTGTTCCTCACACCTGTTTATCGAATAGCGCAATCGCCTGAGAATCATGCCCACGTCTTTCTACGTGACGGTTGTTGCATTTCGGCGTCTCGCCCTCGTATTTCAATTCTTTTATTCAATTGGTTGATTAGTCTCCTCCTGGAAAACTAACCCCATAGCGCGAGTTTTCCACGACCTGCAGCCAAGCCAGTTTTCAGAGTTAAAAACATCCGTGGTGTATGGGCTGCCGAACGTCTCGTAAAATATCTTCCATCGTAAAACTTTGAAATCCTACTTAAGGCGATCACAATTGCAAAGATGCACAGATATATCTTAATAATATATCTGCAAGAGTGTAGTAATCATGCTATAACCGCAGAATATTGTTCGTATTGTTCTCGAATCGAGTGTTATGAGTTATAGACTGAGAACTGTAACGAACAATTCTCCGCGGAGAGTAACTTATTTAAGCGCCCGCATACAACGTAACTTTCGTTTCGCAAAGGGTTGCATGTGGAAACTAATTCTGTGCTGCTAAGCGGTACATTTTCTGCTTCCACTGACTCTATAAGATAATAGCTATAAGTAAATAACAAATCGATCATCTTAAATAATTATGTTCCCCATTATGCATATTTTCAACAAGAAATTAAAATAAAATTCTTTTTCCTGACTGTTTATTCTGTACATTGCGAAACTGTCCACTCTGAAGTTACGAGGTATGCTAATTAATATGAGTATACATATACACACATTCCATTGTAACTGCCCCACTGAACGATCTTAAGGTTTCAGCGGTGTGCGAAATAAACCTTCCACACATCCACTCTTTCATTAACCATCGCACTACGCTAGACAAATTTACAAAAATCAAAATATTAAGATAAATCAAGCCTGTCAGGTTAGGAAAGAATATTAAGGCTCAAGCAAGACATTGGCTTATCACGTGTTGAGTGAGAGCGTCGCAATTTTAACTTGCGATCTAATATATAATATATAAATCAAAATGTAAACTAACCAACCCATTCTCATAAGAATAGGACAGTTTATGGCTCAAACAAACGATGGACTCCCATAGGATTGGAGAGTACCGAAGTTTCAATTATAGACATTAAAAGTATCAAAAACGAAACAAACTAATCGATAGGTGTACGGGAGGAGATTGCTCAGACAAGCCTTAGGCTTGCCACTGGGATTTAAGTACCGTGAGTTTACCGCTTTGAATCCGTAACTGAATGGTAGATACATTCATGTTTTTCAAATCACTTTATGTAACTTACAGAAGTCTGTCCAATTGAAAAAAGTTGGTTCTTCGGTTATCAACATTAATTTATTTGTTCAAACACTTGGAGGGTGGCATAAAACTGTCGGAGACAAAGGTAATAAACGTTACCCAACTTACTCGGAGCAGAGGTGAAATAAAATAATAAAAATATTATTCGCAATTTGTGGAGGAGGCGCGCGCATTCTGGGAAATATGTCAGTGTGCGACGGCTGAAGACTATTACGGATATTCGTTTCACACACTCCAATGTAGAATATATCCGTGCAGTCATCTTTCCTGAACACACAAAAAACGTAAAGTCCGCAATTTCCTGTGAATTAGCAAAAATTAGTAGTGTAAAGAGCAATAAAACACGCTGCGTTCATTTTCTCACAAAAGCGGTGCCGGTGTTGACATCCGCCGAATTTTAATTTCAAACCGCCGCTTCGTTCGATCCGCAAAAGAGCAGACCGCGGGACCTTTCATGCGCAAACGATGCAGTAGGTGCACATCAATACGAGAGGGCAATTATTCGGGCATAATGGTTTATTGTTGCGTCGCCTCTCGGGAACTGACAAGCTTTTTGTTCTAAATCACAATGAAATAGAAGAGGATACCCCAGATCAATAACGGAACTGCCAATAAATGAGCATTGGACAGTCAATCGCTTTATTGGGTGGTAGAATCAAAACGTTAGCTGTACTTACAGTGGTCTAAACATTTTCTTTGAAAGAACTGAAAAATAATTTTTACTCTCTCGCTACGGAGTGGAGAGAAAGTTATACAATACTGCCGCGAAAAAACGGCGAATTTTCGGCAGAAAACTCTATTACAGAGCCCTAGTAATGAAAAAATGGATAAATCCAGTTGCTAAATTTAGAAAAAATCCTCTAACACGTGGTGTGGCCAGAATGCATGTTTTGTGCGTCCTTGATACCGAACGATCGAACTACGCCAAAACGTCTCCCCGTCCGTCTGTGCACAACGCTAGTCCAACCAATTTTTTTCCCAAATCGATCTTGCTGATATTGCGGCCCCATGAATTTGAAATCCATATTTTAATTTTTCGGGATCTTTATATGCAGCCCTTGGGACATTGTCAAAATTTTTAAAAGATTGGCTCCATCGTTTATGATTAAATTTTGTTGTTGGTTTTCGTTTAGATCAATTAATATTTGGGTAGATCGTTTGATTTCGGTAGATCGTTTAAGAGAATGGTACAGGTCTCATGTTCGATAAAAATCCGAGTTTTCGAAAATTGCGACTTCAACATGTTTTCGGCATCTTCCTCCAACTAAAACATTAAAGATATAGATTTTTTCTCTTAATGCAATAAGTTCCTTAAAGGTAGATTTTAATATAAGGTCATGTATAATTTTTCGAAAATTTGAGTACTTACTTTAGCGCCAAAATACGGACGCGAAAGTGCGTGCTGTTTTAGCATCACTAGTTTCAGAAGTGGTCTGAATCAAATGTGTAGTAACATATTTGATGCCACTCTAGTGAGGCGCTCTTAATCGCGAATGTATCGACTCACTTGGTGAGGTCCAGATTACCCTGGGCGATCAGATGGAAGTGTTTTGGGGACACTCATTATGTAATGCTACCTTCTAAGAATGTATGGTTTATAAGGTCAGGTATTCTGAAGATTCGTAATGCCGATTAAATGTGAACTAAAGAAATCGTAACGGGAACGCTTATTCGTGTACATTTGAAATTTTTTGGTGGACACGGATACCTCTTTACAAAAGACCATAAGAGAAGATGGGGAACATACTCTTTTTGGCGCACGTCTGGTATGGTAACTATTTTAGGACTGTGAAGTACCTTGGTGATATCATTTTACTTAAGTCGAAATTGCACCTCAAGAAGTGTACATTTTTTGCACCAAAATATACACACCATGATTCAATAAATGTTGGAAAAAATATTTTTAAAATATCCATCGAAATTCTTCGTTCTGATTAGATAAATCTGTCGTGTATAGACTTTTATCGCTGGGATTGGGTTGAAGGTCACGTCTCCTTGAACAGTAAACATACAAGAAATATGTTCATTGTATTATATTTTTTAAATACAGTTATCTTCCCAAAAAACACTTTTGAATTTTTGCAGTTACAGGGATTCGTTTATTGGTCATAAACAACGCAGAAAGAAAGTGACTGAGAAGACAAATACATAAAATGTTGTATCCTACAGTGTTTGTTTATTAAAATACATCGCAAGTCATATTTGTACAAGACCAAACGTGTTGAAAAATATATCCGTGGCACACATTTTAAAATAATTATGAAATAATAAGCTCAAATTTGATATTGTGTGCGTCGTTACCATTAGTGAAGTAATCTCAACTAATCGCGATTGACGATGGCAGTAGAGACGTACGCTAGCTTGCACCAAAAGCAAACAAACGTATTTTGAATCTTCTAAATATTCTTCTGTGCTAATATGTATTAAGAGTTGAAGAGAAACATCACATAATTGACAAATATTTTGTTCTTACGATTAGGAAACATGTTTTCAAATTTCTAATACACCTAGACGTTTCCAAAGGACTTTCCTGTTTCCAGATGGTGCATCATTTATACGTGTTTGAGTTAATTTATTTTGTTTTTCGTGAGAAAATATATAAATTAACATTTTCGGTGAAGACCAATCGCAATTTCCTATTCGTTTTTAGGATCCGCCGTACTATATATTTCACGCTCTGAGAGGCATTGAGATAAATATTACTAATTGATCAAGAAATGTTGTGCGTTCGTTAATAAAAACGACCACCTCGAATATTCTCTAAATAGTTGAAGATATTGAGATGGCATTTGCACCAAGCAATTCAGGATTGGAGACTTTTCACATGTATTTACTTGTATAAGATTTTTTAGGATTTTCACTTTTGTACCATTACTTCGTAAGACAAAAAAGTAATGTAATTGCGTCCGGCCGGTGAATTTTCGTCAGAAAACTTCATATTGTGACTTGAAACTTCACTTCGTAACGACGAGATGGTCAAATCTTGTTCCTATGTATAGTAAATTACTTCCTCTAATGCGTTGTGTAGTCAAAATCCAGCTGTTTTGTGGGTCCTTGACACCACGAAATCAATTCACGGCAAAAGTCTGTATATCTGTACGTCGGTGGTCAACGCTTGCACCAAAACAATTTAGCGATTTTTTTCCAAAATCGATATTCCTCGATCATTAATTTTAAGTAAATTTAGGTCCTGCGAGTGGCAAAAGTTTGGGGGTACTTTACTAGAAGCCGCAACGACATTATCAAAATTTCCTCCCGAGTTTTGGATTTAACTTTGTTCTTACCAAGTCTAAAAAGACAATTAAAATAATGACGTGGGCTTTCTTTTTATGAAAATCCCTAGTTTTTGAAAACTTCAAACTCTTTTCGGCACCTTCCTACAAACACAATACTGAAGATGTAGATTTTCCTTAAATAAAACCTGTTATTCAAAGACATCTTGAAATAGCCATTTACAAAAAATATCAATAATCAATAGTTTATGCGTAATTTGTCTTGAAAGTTAAGCATTTTTTTTTCAAAATCCTGCACTAATTTTTTCTTTAAATTTTCTCCTCTTATATATAAAAGGAAGTTAAAGAGGTGGGGCTAGTCCCATTTTTCGGCAAACAGTATTTTCGAAAATTGCAAAAATGTATCATTGCAAAACAAAAAAAATTGAAGATAGAGATTTTTGTCTTAAACGAAATAAGTTCTAAAAAACATACCTTAAAAAAGTAAGGTATACATTTCGAAATAAACGAGTAGTTTACGTACAATTTCTTTTTAAAATTGATGCAAATTATAACAAAAATATCAAAAAAATTTCCAATTATTTATTTAATTTTTTTACGAATAAATCAAGGGACGCTTAAAATAATAGCACCCAGCCATTTTCGTTGAAGTCTCTGAATTTTTGAAAACAAACGTTACAATCAAAGCGAGAAAACATTTGCTTGTAACACCTCTACGTTAATTTTTTTAAGAGAAAACTATACTTTATAAGAGTCGTTAGAGGCCACAATTTGCGCTAGATATATTCTGCGGTGTTTCGACGCGGCAGAAGGTAGACGTCTTGAAAACATTTATAAATCCAGTCGCTCTGCCAATTTTCGAACCAGCTGAAGGGTCTAACGACGGATTTTAATATTTATTTATGTTTGTGTTCTTAAGATATCTGTTTATGGATATTTGTATAAAACGTATAGTGCTCCATTAAAAGAAACATTACTCCAGTGTCTTGAAAATGAAAAATGTTATAAAAAAGCTAGTAAATGCAACCTAAGCATCTGTTATTTATGATATCTCTTTGTTGAAAATTCGTTCTCATAATCTCGAACCGTTTAGAGAAGCCTGGAGGTTGACGTTTGTTATTGACTAGCTCTGTATTTTGTACATTTGGAAATGCTCACCCCTTAATCCTTTCATGAAATTGCCAGGGCCCATCCAAGAAATGTGAAATTCACACCAGCAACATAACGTATGTAAAGAACCTCAGAGTGCTATTTAATAATGGAACTGTGCGAGTAACTTTGTGTATGTTCATCGTGCTTCGCTATGCTTAATGCAAACTTGCCTGCAACATGAATGAGTTTCGCTTCTTTTACGACCTGCATGAAAGCAGAGGCAGCATTGCAATTCAAATTTTTGGGAGGACTAAATTAACTTCCAGTCCAAATATTGCTTTAAAAGAACGGAATTACTTTTTACATAATTAAACCGACAAACGCTTAACAATGTTTGTATTTTTCCCCTACAAAAATACACAAACGCTAGTAAGGAACATCACTTTCTATTCCCTAGTGTGTTTTTTTGGTATTGAGTATCAAAAACGCAAATAGAATTAGTGAGTTTGATGCAGTTGCATTCACACTTTTTTAAAGAAAACATCGTGTTGTTTTTAATTATTATCAATGCTCTTCTAGATATTTCTTACGACCGATTTCTATAAGGCTGTTGCCCAATCTCCGTAAACTCATAGTTGGAGACCTGATATATTCCTTTGTTTTGCTTCTGGGCAAGACAAAAGTAGCGTCTATTCCCTTGCCTTCACAACGCCATAAAGCACTTTTTGAGGAAAAAAATGCAGAAAAGGAACAAAACCAAAAAAGAATTTCCTCCGACCTGGCAACGCAGCATCGTCCCAAACGCCGCGCCGCGCCGCCGAGCGCGCTCCTCGAGTGGCGTCGGCCGCGACGAAGGGCGATGCGGGGGGCACAAGGGGGCGTGGCACCCGGTGGAGCCACCGGAGGGCGGGGAGAGAACAGGGGTCCTCACGAGGAGGAGGACGAGGTGGCCATCGAAAGACGCTGCTGTGGCAGCCGCAACCGCCCCGCTGCTACTGGCAGCCGAAGTGAGAGTCGTCTCATGGCCAGCTTTCACCAACAGATGACTAACGACACGTCTAATTTAATTTTATTTGTTTTGCCAGTGGGATATAGTGCCGCGGCGATAGTGTAACTGTACTGTAACTGTGTTAGCGTACTGGAATGTTGTACTCAAGTTGGCGGGTTCAAACCCGATCGAAGCCGTGGATTTTTAAGGGCGAAAAAATCCTTCGTACGCCTTCCTTCGGAGGGGAAGTAAAGCCGGCTGTCCCATGTTAGTAGATTTACTTGCATGTAAAAGATCCTCAAGCCCAAATGACGCCTCTGAGCTAAATTCAAATCGCCTGTTTCTCGCCCATGAAATACCTCCGTTCTCTGCTAGTTGGTGAAAGGAGCGTAGCGAAATTTGCGTGGTCAGACGGAAGAGCGGGCCATATGGCCCGAGTCTCGCCACGTAAAATAAGGCAAATTCAATTCAATTCAATTGAATTCAATTCGATATAAAACAGTATTCAGTAGAGTCGCGATAATCCGCGGTAATTGGGGCTGATGATACTTCGGATTACAAAAAAACTCGGATTACACGGAGGCAAGGAAAATACATTACAAGATTTTCAACTACAATGCATTGAACTGAATTAAATTGAGTTAATGCCTTATTTTACGTCGCCAGACTCAGGTCATCAGGCATATCAAAGTGCATGACGAAGACAAATTTAATGTGCAGGTACTACTAAAATTACAGATACATAAGTACTTAGTTAAGCGAAACCGGTCCCAACAATGTAGCAGACAGAATGGCTCTGGCACTAACCGCCGACACGTGATCTTCGTCGCAGTGTTGCCACCCCACCCCCCAAGATCCGTCTCTTGATTATCGCCGCTTGTTCGGTGACTTGACTCACGTCTGCGCATCTCGTATTACACGGCTGAGAGAGACTTGGATTATCGCGTTCTACTCTATGACATATGGGAGAGGAGATCAATCTGTACACGTTTTCTTGAACTTTCGAATCCCTTCGCCACCTTTTAATCCTACGTAGTTGAATGATGGGTAGTAACTTTTAAATATATTATTTTTCGCTCCCGAGCTGTGTAGAAATTTGTTTGCATCGGTTAACACACCACAGTATTGAGTTGTTAGTATTTTTAAGAAAACAGTCATTCCTACCCCTGGCTCTTTCTCTACCACAACTAGCAAAAGGAGAGTTCCACTAAACGTGCGAATAATGAAGCTACGGTAGTAAACAAGTCATTAAAATTAATGTCTCTGTTGTTGCATTTCTCCAACTCTTCCCCGTCCTCGGTTTATTAATAGTCTGTTAACTTACATGAATGTTCAAAATGCTTTAATGCTCCTGTACAGAAGGGAATGAATTGATGCCACTTTCACAAAGATATATTTACTATCTGAATAAATTGAATTGAATTGAATTGAATTTGCCTTATTTGACGTGGCGAGACTCGGGCCATCAGGCCCGTTCTTCCGTCTGACCACGGTAATATTTCACTACGCTCCTTTCACCAACTAGGAGAGAAAGGAGGTATTTCTTGGGCGAGAAGGGAATGAATTGATGCCACTTTCAGAAAGATATATTTACTATCTGAATAAATTGAATTGAATTGAATTGAATTTGCCTTATTTGACGTGGCGAGACTCGGGCCATCAGGCCCGTTCTTCCGTCTGACCACGGTAATATTTCACTACGCTCCTTTCACCAACTAGGAGAGAAAGGAGGTATTTCTTGGGCGAGAAGGGAATGAATTGATGC
>BOPP01000069.1:986361-996972 GCA_017312745.1 Gryllus bimaculatus | reverse complement strand
TGATGCACTTCACAAAGATATATTTACTATCTAGAATAAATTAATTGAATTGATTTGCCTTATTTTACGTTTGGGGCGAGGGCTCGGGCCATCAGGCCCGCTCTTCCGTCCTGACTACGCAAATTTCGCTACGCTCCTTTCCCAACTAGGAGAGAAAGGAGGTATTTTCTTGGGCGAGACGCAACAGGCGGATTTGAATTTGCTCAGAGGCGTCTTTGGCTTGAGGATCTTTTTTACATGCAGTAATTCTACACAATCATGTTGGCCAGCCGCTTTACTTCCCCTCCGAATTGTAGCGGAAACATCGGTTGATTGCTTTTATTGAGATTAGATTTCCTTTTATCAAAAACATCTTTCTGTTAATTTCCTTTTTATTCAAAATTCCTTAACCGAAACAGTTAAAAACCAAAAAATAAACAAATAAGCACTGTTAACATGACTTTAATACTAAAAATCGGGTTATATATTATGTAAATCGCACAACTGACACTTGTAAAGCAATGCAATACCATTTTCCACTGAACTATATCGAGAACGTTTTTTAAAATAATGCGATATTGTTAGATTGCAGATTTGTTAACACAAAGAAGCTGGCACTCTCTCTAATTGGCCTTACGCTGGGCTATTGCCTTAACTTCACCTAGCCCGGATCAAAACAAATATCCCGTTAAAACGGTTACATTTTTCTATAAGATCTGAATGCTACAATGAAACGTCGAGAAAACGATTTAAAACTCCGAAGTTCCTGATTTTTCTCAATTTTTAGTATGGAAAAAATCCTAAGCCGAACTAGTTTGTTCTAACAGTTCTAACGGGCTGACACCACTAGATCACCACTTTAATGAAACGTTTAACGAGCGTTAATAAGTAGTAAACCAAACTGTTTTTCTAATGGCTTTAAACAGCCACGAAATGTTTGTTAATTGTGATAACAAGGTTGGCTGCAATAGGACTTAAAGAGAAATGTTTTTTAGCGTGAACATGTACGTGGATGTGGATTACTGGAACCGTGAACGTGAACGTGAACCGTGAACGTGAACCGGAACGTGAACGTGAACGTGAACGTGAACGTGAACAGTGAACGTGCGTGAACGTGAACGTGAACGGTACGTGTAAAGTGTTACGTGTACGGTACGTGTACGTGTACGTGTACGTGTAACGTGTACGTGTATCGTGAAGGTGACGTGACGTGAACGTTGGACCGTGTACGTGACGTGTACGTGTATGTGACGTGAACGTGGACGTGAACGGGTTTTTTTTCTTTCGATCTCCTAGTTGGTTCCTCACGTTAATGCCAATTATTGTTATTTTTCATTTTAATTAACTAATATGCTCATTAATTTCAATGAAAAAATCGTTGATTATCAGGTTTTTATCAACGTTGTTAATGACTCGCGTGCCAATTAAAACACGCACCGTGCAATTAAAACTTCAAAAACTAACCCATCAGAAGTCAGGAAAAGGATCGAAGTCGTTGAATTAAGTACAATAGCCAAACGTGGGCCAAAGTATTTCCAGTTGCAAGAGCAAACCAGTTACAGAGTTGCAAGACAATGTACACACAAGTTTAACATAACTCTCCGTAACAGGCGATTTGAATTTAGCTCAGAGGCGTCATTTAGGCTTGAGGATCTTTTACATGCAAGTAATTCTATCAACATGTGCCAGCCGGCTTTACTTCCCCTCCGAATTGTAGCGGAACATCGGATTGATTGCTTTTATTGAGATTAGATTTCCTTTTATTCAAAACATCTTTCTGTTAATTTCCTTTTATTCAAAACATCTTTCTGTTAATTTCCTTTTTATTCAAAATTCTTTACGAAGCAGTAAAACACAAAAATAAACAAATAAGCACTGTTAAATGACATTTAATACTAAACAATCGGTTATATATTATGTAAATCAGCACAACTGACACTGTTAAAGCAATGCAATACCATTTTCCACTGAACTATCTCGAGAACGTTTTTTAAAATAATGATATTGTTAATTGCAGATTTGTTAACAAAAGAAGCTGGACTCTTCCTAATTGCCTTACTCTGGGCTATTGCCTAACTTCACCTAGCCCGGATCAAAACAAATATCCCCGTTAAAACGTGTTACATTTTTCTATAAGATCTGAATGTACAATGAAACGTCGAGAATACGATTTAAAACTCCGAAGTTCCTGATTTTTCTCAATTTTTAGTATGGAAAAATTCCTAGCCAACTAGTTGTTCTAACAGTTCTAACGGAGCTGACACCACTAGATCACCACTTTAATGAAAGTTTAACGAGCGTTATAATGTAGTAAAACGCAACTGTTTTCTAATGGGCTTTAAACATCACGAAATGTTTCGTTATTGTGATAACAAGCGTTGCTGCAAGAGGACTTAAATGAGAAAGTGTTTTTAGGTGAACATGTACGTGTACGTGAACGTGAACGTGTTTTTTTCTTTCGATCTCCTAGTTGGTTCCTCACGTTAATTTTTGGGTGTAACTTTGTTGCGTAAGCACTCGGATACGAACCAGATGTTACACCAGATACAACAAAGTTACACCCAAATTTGTCAATATACGGACCAATTCGACAACTACAGCTTCAAAACGTGCCATCCTCACGTTAATGTCAATTATTGTTATTTTTTATTTAATTAACTAAATATGCTCATTAATTTCATGAAAAATCGTTGATTATCAGTTTATCGCTTTGTTAATGACTCGCGTGCAATTAAAACACCACCGTGCAATTAAAACTTCAAAACTACCCATCAGAAGTCAGAAAAAGGATCGAAGTCGTTGAATTAAGTACTATAGCACAAACGTGGCCAAAGTATTTCCAGTTGGAAGACAAATATACATCACAGTTAACATAACTTCGTAAAGTACATATAAACAATGAATGAATGATACAAAATTGGTGAAGTGAATGTTGGTTTGACATTAGCTGCCTAATGAAACAACATAAAATATTTAACTTGAGTAAATTAAATGTTTTACATTTAAAACATTGGGTCTTAGCGTATTACAAATGTAAAAGATATAAATGTCAGTTGTCTACCAGTTCTAAAAAGTACACCAATGAACCTGAGTCAGAATAATTTTGTTATTTTTTTCACTTTCTAATATTTATGCATGGTGTATTCTCTCATACCTGTCGTAACTTTTGGTGAGAAGTAATGTTTCCATAGCTTTGTCAGTTTCTAATATTTCATCCGGAATATGTTCAATGTCTTCAATTTGCAAACATTTCTTGCGAACAAACAATGCGAGGCCCATTAAAATAGTCTTTTCAGAAGCCACACGTCATAAAATCATGACGTCCTTTATTGTCATCAAATGTACATGCCCCGAATGCTATAGATGGTGCATGAATTTCTCAAAATTTAAGGTGAGATTCGCTTTCCTATGTTACGCATGTTAACGTTTTGATAATGATGATCTAGTATCTTAGAAACTATTAGAGATACCGATTTGAATTTTTTACTGAATCTTATCTGTACTATTGTTGATGTACTGATATACGTTGAAACGAGTTGCTTGGCTGGAAACTGAAATATATATTTTTCTCTGACCTCCATTTTTTCGAAAATATGACATATTTGTTTATAAAGTTGAAACAAATAATAACTTCACAAATGTAAATCTGTAGCTTTACATTGTCTATTTGAGTAATCTGCAAAGGAATAAATAAAATTGGTTTAATAGTTTAAGAGGAAACGAGGCATTTGTAACGAAGAACTGTGTTTTGAGAAAAAACGCTCCTAAAGTTTTTACAAGGAATTACCCAGCATTTTTGTTGTATTATTCTATGTAAAATCTACCTGCTTCATATTGTGAATTATGTTCTTTATTGCTGATATCTGGAAGCTGTTTTCTCTCCTTTTCTATTTTATTGTTATTCATTTTCTCAGCTGAGATTTCTGCAGGGAGGGGCC
This sequence comes from Gryllus bimaculatus, assembly GCA_017312745.1. Lineage (NCBI taxonomy): Eukaryota > Metazoa > Arthropoda > Insecta > Orthoptera > Gryllidae > Gryllus > Gryllus bimaculatus. Next base: position 993,055 of record BOPP01000069.1, on the reverse strand, counting down.
TTGACTAAATCAATTCTGGACTTAATTAAATCATTACTAAACGTATATTCCGCATTACACATATTGTTAACAGCGATCTTTACGATAAAATTTATTTCCTTTGTCCACAAGCTATGTAAAACATTTTTCGGTTATGTCATTTGAGTCGAACTAGTTGCAGTTTCTTTCCCTCCATACATCAGAGAAAAAATAACGCTTACCTTTAAAAACAGAACAACACTACCGCCAAATTGCACAGATAAACGAGATAATATGAAACTGGGAAAACCACAGAATTCGAGAGTCAATAATTTCAGAACTCTATTTATGAGAAACCATGGAATTTCTGAAACGTTATCCTGTCTGTGGTGATGTACATTAAAAACGCAATAAATTAATAAAAAACAACAATTTTCAATTAAAAAATTATCCGAATGTTTAGAAACGTCCGGATATTATTTTAACATTAAAATAAAGAAATTCTATATTTTTCTCATTTTTTGGGTGTATTTTACCTTAAATTATTCTTAAATGTAAACTAAAAAAATATTGAACGTAGAACGTGGATAAAGGGGTATAATTACTCTCGTGGTAAATAGGAAAACTCCCTACTATCGCTAGTTTTTTTGAACGTAATTCATGGAATTATAGAGTTATTTACAGTTTCGTTAATTAATGTTACTAATATGACATGGTTTTAACGTATGTGTAATCTGTACATGTAAGGTCTGTAATCTATATATGCATTCTTTATGTATTATGACCTTAGCAGTTTAAAACCGTTTTAAATAAACAAAACATGGTCATTTAATTATTAAAGAAAACATGAATCATTTTAATTTATGAAATAAGTTTCCTTGACCTTTTTAAGATAAGAAATTTAAAAAAATATCAATCCAGGTATGAAGGCCTAATGAATGACTAATAATACGCGTTCCGGATCATCTGTCTCGTTGCAGTCGTACGCTGGCGGACAAGAGGTCTACCTCTAAAAAGTTTATTGAATCGCAATGGATTGAATTGCGCTAATGCGATAAATTTTGTGCAAACTAATGTTATGGTTCACATATTTTATTATAGACCACGTATTTTGTGGGATTTTAGTAACATTTCTTTTCCTGGATAAACAATTTTTTTGAAAAATTCATCTGCGATATATTTTTGCTGCAGCTTCGTTGCAGGCTTAAATAATTCACATCGACTGAAGTAGATCAGGGCAACAAATGATGTCGCTGTAGTGAATTTGACCGGGAGATCTAGGTTCTGGCTGAATTTTCGACACTGGGTAGATAGCTAGGTCGAATTCAGTCGCTGTCTGGAGGGGAATTCCAGTGGCTAAACGCTTTGATCGATAGTTTAAGTGGCTTCTCCGACCAACACGAGGTGAACGCTCCCCAAATAACTTTTTCGCCTACTTCTTCTTCGTCTTTTTCTTCGCTTTTTTCTCTTCCCTCTCCGTCACAAATTTTATCATTTATACTTTTTGACCCCTTCCCCTGTACGTCTTTTCTTTTCTCTTTTACGAAACTTCCCTTTCACTACTATGTACAACTTACTCGGTACTATAGATGTTCGGCCCTAAGCCGCCATCCTGATTGAGGTTTTTCTGGGTTTACTCAATCGCTTAAGGCGTATGCCGGGATGGTCCCTAGATTTGTTTTCCCAGACGTAAATGTACAGCTTGTCCTCCCCTCTTAAAATGTTACTATTCTAAATGTATGTAAATTGACTGGTTAGGCGGAAGAGCAGGCCCTATGGCCTGAGCCTCGCCATTAATAAAGACATTATTATTATTATTATTATTATTATTATTATTATTATTATTATTATTATTATTGTTATTATTATTATTATTATTATTAATATCGGAACTGTACTCTAACAATCTGGCCATGTACCGCGCGCCATCGTTCCATCGCCTTTCTTGTTCTGTCCTCACCCTTTACGCACGCATACACTTGCATGCCCTACACTGTCATACATGCCGGGAGACAGTTGAGAACTTTGAGATCTCGGTCGGGTGCCCCGCTGGTGGGAGATACCTGGTTGGGGAAAATCCCACAAGCCGTCGTGTAGAGCGGCTCTCGATATCACCGTCGTCGAGGAAGAACACCGCCCGTGATAACAAAACCATTTACTACACTTACGGAACTAATGAATACAACCAGTGACACGCCCGGAAACAACGAAATAAATTAAATAACCCGTTGAATATTATCTGATGTTTCTAAATATTTTATACAATACAAACTTCAATTCATCTCTGGAGTGCGTTTGTAACGCAAACGATTAGAGAAAAACGCGGAGGGCAATAATAACAGATGTACTCTTACAGTTCTAAGGTTCTTAGGATATGTACGTGATCTGTTAGATCCATTTTCCAAAAAAATATTTAAATAATTTCCCTCTCTAAAGAGACTTGCTTCATTTCGTATCAACGAAACAGTCTGCATAAAAAAGGTGTGTACCGTTCGTGAAAGAGAGAGCTAATGAGAGGGAGTTTCTCGAGTATTTCAATCCAAAGCACTGGCGAGGCGTTGAAACTCATCAACAAGTCTCTGCCGGTGTCTTGTGCTTCTCCGAGGGGGGGGGTGTTTATTTTGACAGTCTATTAATATTGTTCTGCAGAGTAAACCAAAGATTGTAGCCCGTCTGTGGATATTGTGTTGAGTGCGCATACTTGAAAGGTTGTTACACAATTATTTCCCACTGTACTTCAATACCAGCGCTCCGCTAGTATTTGGAAATTCTGTCATTTGCGTGAGATCTACTTCGGAGTGTTAGTGTGTCCAGGCCAGTTATCCTGTGCGGGCCGTCGTGCTTCCAGTGATTCAGACTTAGATTAGTAATTTTGCCTATCTAGCTGCAACGACTTTATTTGACAAAATGAGTGTAGAATAGTGCCCCCTCCGGGGGCTACTTGGAAACCTCAGGGTTAATGTCAGTCAATGGAAGTGGAATTAATGAAAGTCAAACGCAGCTGGCAGTATCGAACACCAAAGAAGTTTCTTCACTTCCACAGGAGAAAATAAAACAAAACTAACATTGAAGAATTCGCAACAATATATTTACTTCCTTCACAACAGGTATTCCATTACCAACAATTGGCTAACACAATTCTTACCCCAAAAACCCCACTTCCTCCCGAACTCCCGATAAATCTATGCAGCCTCTAGGCTCCCCAACACGACGACAAGGCAAGAGTGTCCGCGAAAGATTAACTTCCAAACATCAACAACAAAACAAAACCAGGTTATGGAGGTTCAGCAACAACATCTCACCGTAAAGAAAAGAAGAAATGGTGGAAAACCATTAAAGCGTAATCACTAGTGAAAAACTCAAACGAAAGAAATTGCTCGAGTGAAAGTGATTTACTAAATGGCGTCGAGTCGTCACGCTTCCAATCGTTAGCGGACCTCCAAGAAACAACGGCAGAAATGAAACAATATCAAACATAAAAAATCCTCCAATTTATCCATGAACAAAATTAGTCACAAGTGATAGATAGCATCCATAAAAACACCTAGCAGACTTCACAACAAACCAGAAAGAGCTCATAAGTTTATTATCTATCTTATTTGAAATTTCGGAGAGATACCGTAATTTTTGAAAAACAAAATATTCAATTCCACTCTTTTAAAGACCTCAAAAATAATTGCACTAGTGATAAAAATAAACACCCACAAAATTATTTCTTGAAAATGAAATTCTTAAAGAACTAAAGAACTGAAAACTATCCAATCCTAAAAAGTATGTATAGACTTTATAATAAAATAGGAAACCCAATCCGGTTTGTGCAATAATTTGGAGGACAATTAACCAAGCATTATAGAATATTCAGGACCTAGTTAGGATTATTTACAGGTGTAGTAAAAGTTCATAAAACCGTATTGCTTCAAATTGTAATTCAATGCCAAACGAGGTCAAAGGTTTGCATGTCCAGGCTTAATTGCTTATAATCCCAGATTGTGTGAAAGGCACCGAATCACCCCATAGTCAGATGTAGAAAATCCTAACAAACATCAGCCCTCCAGAATGCTGTAAACTGCAATCCAAAATTCATACTTCTAATTAAAGTTGCCCAGAATACAATCAAAGCTTAGAATTATCTTCAAAAGATTTAAAATTATCTTAAATTCTAAGGAGGCATACTGCTCCAGTTTCGCAAAGAACAGATAACGAAACTCTACCCCCCCAGAAAGCCTCACTCATTTGTCCTTCATCTCCCGAAAAACCTCTGAGCAGCCCCGCGATTTACAAATTCAACCTCAAGAGCTTTATCAAACCTAATCTCTAATATTACAACTCAAGTACTAATGCGTTATTATTTCCCCAAATTCAAACTATAAATCATAAACGCTTAGAAAAACCTAAAACCATGAAGTACTCGGAGAATTAAAACTTATTTAACTTGAATGGCAGGAATTGTATCATTAAGCTTCAGGAAATATAATTCATATTATTTTCTAAAGAGTAATCAAATGGTGCATGAAAATTTAGCTTAAAGTCTATTACGGGAAACCCATCCTCTCGCCGGAAAAGATGTAAATTATCCCGCTCTATATATAACGTATAGAAATGACAGAATATCACAATACGCGTTCAGGTGGAGGTTATGCAATTCTGATTATCTATAACTCTATAAGCACGGACAGGTCATGACGAAACATCATTCGCCAGAACTTAGAACAGTCGAATAAAATTTTTTGAAATAATACCGAAAATAATAATAACTTAAGCTGCATACAAACCATCCAAAATAAAATCTGTTTCCATGTTACGTTACAAGGAAATTTTAAACAGATATCCCTGACTAATTATTGATGGGAGACCTAAATTAGTAAACCAGAACACTTGGGTTGTTCTATTACCGCTACAGCCCATGGGACAAAGGCTTTAATTTGGCTCTTAATAATAAATCAGTTATACTACTCCACGCGGCGAACATTTTCCATACAATCAAATATAGTTCCAGATATTTTGATATACTTCAACAAAAAGCAAGATTTCCCCATATTCCAAAACGTATATATATCTCTATTCTAGATCAACAACCCAGTACTTAATAACATTTTTCTAACCGTAGAAGAAAACAAAATCAAAAACGACTGTTACAGCCAATTGTAAGCTGGCCAAATTCTCATACCTTAATGCAAGAAAACAATTAACCTCTCTAGAAGTATTAACTAATTTCAAGATCTAGAGAAATCGAATATCGAAAACTTTATTACAGCATAAAGAATCATTAAAAACAAGCTTCGACTGTAAAAGCAGAATCTGCTTTCATAAGTCCATTCCAATACGATATATATATTAAGTAAATCCAAGCGAAATATAAGAAGAATTGGCAAGAAAACACGTAACACGATATCAGATCTAATATAACTAAATAAATTTATCTTAATTAGTAAAATTACAGCTAGACAAATTCAGTGTATTCAAATTTCAGCAATCATTAAAGCAAATAGACGCAAATTTTCAGCTCATCTCTGGTCATAAACTTAACGTATCACGGGGGAAAAAAAAAAAAAAAACTTTTGGGTTGGAAAACAAAAAAAATTAAAAACCCCCCCCTTCTATAAATTATTCCAAAATTCAAAAGCCCTATTCAATGAAGAAAAAACTGAAATTTTAGCTGAGCCTGTATCATATATATTATCTTCTATCTCTATTCTCTATAACAATGCCAACTCATCTATATATATATATCTATCGAGATTTTGTAAATTGAGCCCAGGTTTCAGTAACAACGAAAATTAAGTTTATCTCTCCATCAGAAGTCTCAAAGTTATCAAGCCGTTTAAAAACAAGAAAATCCCCAGGATTGATGAAATAAATAACAAAATGATAAAGGAACAAACAAAAAACCACTTATTTGCCGCTCTCACCGCAAATTATTAATGCAATCTACGCCTAAATCACTTCCCAATGCATTGAACCGCCATCATACTCTTACTCTTTCTCGCAAACGCGAAAGATCCTAGATGAGAGAAAAGCTATAGGACCAATCAGCTTGCTCCCCACTATTATCAAAATTTGAAAGATTATACTCAGTAGACTATAATAAATACCTCATCTAAATAAGCAATTCCCGAATGATACAATCCGCTTTAACCTAACCAATTCATGTACGCACCAAGGATGCGTTACTTATGATTGTTAACACTAATCAAAAGCTGTGACGAATCTGAGATTATAAACCGATGAACAGATGCAAGCTTTCCATCCAGAAAGAATTTATAAATATCCGATGGGATACGCAGTAGCAGTTTCTTAGACATTGCTCAGGCGTATTGACAGAATCTGGGCAATACAGGGCTAATGCATAAATTACGTAATTTTGGAGTCCCTGATACCATCCAAAAAATAATCCATAGCTTTCTGACTAACAGAAATTTCATGGTAAAAAGTCAATGAAACACATTATCAACCCCTAGAAAACATATTCATTGCAGTTACCTCAAGGCTCTGTACTCTCTCACAGTTATTCAACTTTTGTTACACTTCAGATATTCCCACGAATGGCAGACACCAAATTAGCTCTTTTTCGCTGATGACACACATTATTCACTGCTCATGAAGATATTTTCATAGCCCAAAATCGGTACAGAATAATCTGTAAGAACTAATATCGTGGACAGTCAGGGAGAATAAAAATTAATCAGAAAAATGCCAAGCGAAAATATTCACACTTCGATATACAAGACGCCCCCTA
>BOPP01000069.1:953672-979628 GCA_017312745.1 Gryllus bimaculatus | reverse complement strand
CCTTGCGGCCATGGGTTAAGGGGGTAGTGTGGTTATCATGTACACATCTCCACACCATATTCCGGTCTTTTCAAGAAATAGAAGAAGTGAAATTTTCTCATCGACGCACAGCACCATACACTGGGACATTGCAAGTAAAACGAACACTATTGTCTTGGCTCTGCCGGGAATCGAATCCGGGGCCGCGTAGTGGAAAGCGAGCACTTGCGCGGAACAGTGAAAAGAAATCTCAAAATGAGTTTTTCATTGCACACTGATAATTTAGGTGAAAAACGTCCAATAGTATAATGGACAATAATGAATGTTAAATTGTAAGTCTGTCACCTTTACTTCACTGAATGTTTGCGGTATTAGTTGTTTGAGAAGTAGGTATTTTTTTTACTTTCTCGCCCTTACTAACGTAGAAAGAGAACGTGTTGTAATTTTGCGCCAGAAAACGGCGAATTTTCGACACAAAAACTTATTGCTGGTTCCTGGTTACGAAAAAGTGGATAAATCCAGTTGCTAAATATGAAACACTCTCTGCCTCTGTGTCTGCCTCTGTGTCTGCCTCTGTGTCTGTCTCTGTGTCTGTCTCTGTGTCTGTCTCTGTGTCTGTCTCTGTGTTTGTCTCTGTGTCTGTCTCTGTGTCTGTCTCTGTGTCTGTCTCTGTGTCTGTCTCTGTGTCTGTGTCTGTCTCTGTGTCTGTCTCCGTGTCTGTCTCCGTGTCTGTCTCCGTGTCTGTCTCCGTGTCTGTCTCCGTGTCTGTCTCCGTCTCCGTCTCCGTCTCCGTCTCTGTCTCTGTGTCTCTCTGTCTCTCTCTCATATATATATATATATATATATATATATATATATATATATATATATATATAATCAAGTGGTTAATTGGAAATTGTCTTACGTTTCTAAAAATTTGACTGTGGTTTTATTGCGTGATGCACACAATTATTTACGAAGAATGAAAGAGTCAACGTTTCTTGATAAAAAAAATGAGAAAAATAATGATTCCAAGAGTACTCGCACCGGCTGAGTTGAGCGTAGAACTTGCATTGCCTCATTTTCTGGAGGGGCTCTGAGCTCTTAATGTTCAAGTCTCGACGGAGGTGAGTTTTTTTAACCCTCTAAAGGTGGGCCGAATTCAGCCATTATTGCATGCATATTTGCATTCAACGATATAAATTAGAACAATCTAACATACTTACTTAATCGACTTACTTGACTTAATTGCGAGAACATTTTCATTCAATACCGATATTTATGATTACTATACACGTAAAAATCACATTCATTAAGTGTCAGTATCAACAGCTCACTACCAGAAATCCACATACATAACGTTACTTTACAACGCGTTGTCACATGACATTAAACAATTTAAGTTGGTACACAAATTTGAGTTAAAAGTAAAATATTTTCTGCTGCATAACTGTTTCTATACAATTAGAGACTATACTGATTATCGAAAAGAAAAATAATGTTTATTTTAACAAAACAGTGATATATAATGAATTAGTTTACATTTGTATTGTTAATTTTTTTTAAAAGACTTAATATGTTTGTAACAAATAATGTACTTCAGCTTCCGGGTCAATGACCCTATCTCAATCAGGTTTTTGTCCAATTTCCCTGATCCATTGAGCAAATGCTGAGATGGCCCCTTGTTTTGCTTCTGGACGTAAATTAGCTTCACTATGCGCACGTTTTGTTGAACTCTTCTTTTGCTTGTAATGGTAAGAGTAGAGGTAATGGCGAGTTACTATTTTGTTAGCAATGCAGAAAAATCATACTCGCAAATCGTTTACCGCTGCAAATAAGTTTTCTATAACTCTGAAATGAAAATGTCTAGTTTTTCAAATATTGCTAATCTCGCGATTTCTTAAAATTCATTTTATTTATTTATTTATTTATTTATGTTAAACTTTTACTCATCTTTCAACTATTTTTAGTTAAAATGACGTGAAGGGATTCTGGAACTCAAGAAAACGTGTGCAGATGATCTTCTTCTGTATATACGTTATATACAGGTGTTACTGTTTTTTGACAAAATAAATCTAAATCTAAACCTAAATATGAACCTAAACATAAGATGCCTACCAGTCCCATCCAATCCAGATCAAGCCTGCATAGTGCGTGAAACTTACACCTTATTAACGTACTTCACTCGAGAGGAGAAGCCACTAGCCACGCGTATAACAAATACCACGAATATTCAGTGACAGACTAATAATTTATTTAAAGCTCATTCTTTTGCATTATACCATTGGCCATTTTTTCGCAAAAATTGTCAGTGTTGAATAAAAAAAGTCTCAGAAAAAAAGAAAACTTGCCTTGAGTCGTTTTTAGAATATAATAGAATATTTATTTTGTTACTTTGGAATACATAGAATATTTCCGGTAGTGGCGTTTTCTAGGTAGTTACTACAAATACACAGATGAAACATTATTATTTACATATAACTTAATACAATTTTACAAAATTAATGTATTAACCCCATCAGACTAAAGCTGACCTAATATAAAATGACAATAATATTACCAAAAAAATTAATTTTCATTGTAACATATCCTCAAAAAATTACAATTTATTTAGTCTAATTTAAAAAATATTGAGGTTTTGAGAGAAAATCTCCAGCATTGTTGCAGGTTCCTATTGCAGTTTCAACGTTATTTGGCAAATTTTATATTTTCCAATCAAGATTTTGATAGTATTTTTTAAATTTCGACTCTTCTGTGTGTTTGGTAGCTCTGATCATGTGTGATTGTTAGCGCGATTGTGTCATGTCCGGGAAACAGGGAAAGCGTTCACCAATTAATTATTTATTATGCTTACGAGCACATGTGTCGCTTCAATATAAATTATGTTAACAATAGGACCATAATCTACACAGGAAGATCTGCCATTCACCACAAAATGGTTCATGAAGGTTACAATTTAGCTTGTCAAACACAGGGACGAGTGCGAAAAGGACGCTTGTTTTCAATACGCGCCCTTTTTTTGTAGGTAATATAAGGCATTCATTTTCAAAGAACGAAGGGCTATTGGTGAAATTGTTGTTGCACTTAGTTTTCAGGAGGCGTTAATGCAATTTGTATGCCGGCGTCGCTAGTCGAATTCCTTAACTATGCTCCATGAAGTCGCGGAGGTTAAGGAATTCGAGATATCGCTGGTTCCTTGTTGGATGACCGTGTGGGAACCCCGGGATTAACAGCTGAGAGACCCTGGCCGAAGAGATAAAAGGAAATGTCTGACTACGACTGACGATGACTGACTAGATTAGAGGAGGATTCCTCCAAACGTTCGATGCTAGTACATGGTTACGTTGATTATAAAACGTTCTTACGAATAGGAAGGAATTTCTCTGTAATATGTTTAGGTGGTTAGATATCGTATATTGCTGATTCACTCCGCTGACCGGGTATATTAAAACTTTTTGTCATCATGTCGTCATTTCCTTTTCTGGTGGGTATATGCGTACAATTTTGGAAGAACAGAACTATGTAAGACGTTTTATAAGAACTACTTGACAAAACGGCTATCTGTCGCCCAAAACTTTTCGTTTATTTTTGTGTGATTTTTCTCGGTTTAATCGCATTACTAATGGAATTTTAGGTTGATGGTTTCAACCAAAAATTAAGAAAGTCTTATTACCAGAAACTTAACTACATAAGTTATAAAACAAAACAAAGTGTAAATTTGTAAACAGGCAATTTGAAAACACTTTAAAGCAATTAACAGTGCATTAATAGTTGTGAATTTTCGTGGTGTTGAGACACTTTGAATTTGGAAACAATGTGAGAAAATCTTAATTAGGTGCTAATTTGACAGTTACACAAATGCGTTCCTTGGGATTTACGTCCAGTTTAAGAAAAATAATCAGTAATAGGAACGATTTTCATCGAAATTTCTCGCAGAATCATCAGCCCAATTCCGTTTTTGGTGAAATACACACTTAAAGTTACAAGAAAAGTTGATAATATAGGGAAACAAATATAAAATCATGAAATTACATTCCATAAGAAAGAAAAAAAAGGGAAATGGGACAAACAAACAAACAAACAAACACGAGTGCTGTGTTATACCATCTGTCCCGAAATACAAATATTTTCCTCTTTCTTGCAAAATACCATCTGATTTTATGTGAGTAATTAATTATATTTTCCATGAAAAGTCTAAAAGTGATCACACTTCTGCTCGCGAGGCTGTACTCAGCCACCCGTTCGCACGTTGTCAAATAAAGAAGTGCACTGAGTCGGAAAGAGACGCGTAAAAAACCCGAATCGATTTGTAACTGTTGGAAAAAAGGGTTATTAAGGAATTCATCGGGGTCCTGCGTTTCCAGCCGTAAAATCGATAAAAAAAACGCGATGTTATTCATGAAAAGTGACAATCTGCCACCCTAGCGAACAGATGAAGCATGTCACAAATGTTGCTTTTCATAAAATTATTGTAACTCTATTTGTTGTAGTAAATGGAACGATATATAATAAGAAAATGAATAACTAATACAAAAATAAATAATGAACTTCTAGAATATTTTCATAGAAACTGTTTAAAATGACAGACATGCATTTCATTAAGAATATTCGGACGCACTCCAGAACAGTGGTGTAATTGCGAGCAATTACACACTTCTATTCTACTTGACATCTCATTTCCATGATTTGACCCTGTTTCTTAAAAATAGTTACTTACGCACTAAGGGTGTTATATGGATTCTAATTATCGACTGGGGACAAAATGCCCAAAGTCCTTTGGGTTTTTATAGGCCGGGATCATGAGAACCATTTAACGCCCATGGTACATGGTTTTAGTTTTTACGTAATTTTAATGATTCAGATTGAATTATTAATTAATTAATTAATTAATTGTTAATTTGACTCTGTTTGTCTTTTCATAATTCTCTCCGTAAGAGGACATTTATCACCATTCAACCGCTTTCATATTTCCCTCGTAACCACGATCGTCTCATTACAGGTATGCAGTATACAAGTAAATCGAAGTAACTTGTGTACTACATACCTTTAATAGAAACTCCGAATCGAAGGCAATAACAAGCAATAAAAAATAGGCAGTAAAAAATAGATATTTCTGGATACCGAAAAGTAAAAGCGGGTTTTTCAAGGCTTGTACAGAGTGCTGAAAGTTCAATTTTGTTGAACCAGGACTAAAAGCAAGACAATTTAAATTTGTTCAGATAATTCTGAGAATGCAACAAAGAAAACTAAATTCTTTCGTCTGACCGTATTTGCTGCAACTGATCTTAATGTATCATTCCTAATAAGTGATTTGTATTTTTGAATAAACATAAAATGAAAGTCAGTGAGGCTAAAAATAGTGTATGACGCACGTGGTACAAGTGACTTTACCACTTGTGAACAATAAATAATTCGTAAGTCATAAGTAATTATTATGATACCATAAAATAATCTCGGATGTTGAAATATGTTTTGTTGATAAAATAAGCCATGGGCACTACACGCGCACACACGCACGCGCACACACGCACGCGCACACACGCACGCGCACACACGCACGCGCACACACGCACGCGCACACGCGCACTCGCACACACGCACGCGCACACACGCACGCGCACACACGCACGCGCACACACTCACGCGCACACACGCACGCGCACACACGCACGCGCACACACGCACGCGCACACACGCACGCGCACGCACACACACGCACGCACGCTCAAAACGCAAGCGCGCATGCGCGCTCACTCACTCCCACACACGTACGAGCACACATACACGCACATACACACACTTGTCTCTTTCCTTTGACACACATACATACACTCTTACTCATGCATTAAGCGGGCACTAGAACACATATCAAGTGGCCAGCCGGGAGTTCAGAGCTTGTCTCGGCTTGGTCGACTGGTCTACTGGCAAAGATACCAGGAAGGGTAAACCTCGCATGTCGATGTATATCCTTTTCGGGATATAACCTGCTCTAGACCTACGCAAATAATGACTATAGCAGTTGACGCGCCAGGCAACACAAAATAATCAGCCAGTTAATCCATGAAGTTCGCTCCTATGCTGCAACATCTGTTTGATAGTGGTGTGGACTGGAATATCCCCAAGGCACTGGATGTTTGGACTTGGTGGGTGTGAGCTGGAGGATATACGCTATTCACCCTACGTACTATATTATTATCTAAATAGGAATTATCCAGATTATTCAGAGGAGAAGTAGGAGGATGATGACGAGAAAAGAACAAGAACACGAATATAAAGTAGTTGCGAGGTCGAAGAAGAATATTAGTAGAAACTAGTGGCGAGTACTAAGGGCTTGGCGCAGGCTTTTCGGAGCGACCCAAAGGGCGACCGTCGTCGGTGTGAGGATCCATCCCGTGGCCTTAGTCNNNNGGGGGGGGAGGGCGGTGGCGGCGTTAATTGGCTGAGAGCTCTACGCGCCGCCAATTAGCGGTCAGCAACGCTGCCTCTGGGGCTTGAGCAAACTTCCGCGCCCTCGAGCCCTGCACTGCCCAGGCCAGCCTAGCGCAGCTGAGCTCTCCCCCGCCCTGGCGCCAGGAGCTCAAGCCGAGGTTCCCGTGCAGCGGTTGGACTTCAGGTGCAAGTTAGATGTGCGGATTTTGGCTCTATCCAGGGGCGGATTCAGCCGATCATTTTGACGGAGGCCATCACAGATTAATAACATATGTTATTAGTATATTGTGTTTGTAGTGTACGATTATTATGACACAATGTTATTTTTTAAATAATTACATAATTCTAACATAAATATTTAGATCAATTTTTCTAAATAAGAGAGAGTAACAAACGAACACTCTGTGCATTGGGGGGTGCATGGCTCTCATGCCCCCCTTCCCGGATACGCCACTGACTTATACTACTATGCAAAAGGAATGCTATTTGTATCAATGGAGTATCTCTACTTTATGCAGGTTGTCATGGTGTCCTGTAGAACAGGTACCCAGGGGATTAGTTGTTGATTGGTATGAACAGATTGAGGAGTACAAGAAGTAGTGTTAAATGTAGTATTATGTAGTTAGATGTTTTCGTTGTGAATAACTAGTTAATGATTGAACACCACTAGATGAGAGATACCTGGTTGGAAAAAATGTACGCAATGCGACGTTGGTCGGTGCCGGATGTCATCAGCTAAAATTGAATTGAATTGAATTGAATTGAATTGAATTGAAGCTAACCGGGAAAGCTCACCGCCACCTCCCGCGATAAAAAGAAAACATGTGTTACACGTGCGGGGATAATAACTTTGCAGTTCACGCGCCGGATTCACATAACAGTCACTCCAAAAGATAGCAGTAAGTAACTTTACATACAAAGATATGTATTAAATATTTTTATGACTTAACTTTTCGATTGGAAAATGATTTTTTTTTCATCCCCGATACCTGTGGTACTTAAGAATGTAAGTCAGGTGATTATATTAGATATGCTTTTTATCCATTTTTGCGCTAAATAAGGTGAGGGGTCAACGTGGGGATTTGCCAGTTTCTCTCCACCGTCATACGTCTGAACCCATCAAAGTGATTTAATATAGAGTGATTGAATATACAAATTACGTCCAGCGTGAGATGACGAATTTATTAATCTAAACAATGACTTAACACTGCAATATTTTAAACTCTAAAAGAATTAACCATACAACGCCAATTGAGTGAATTAGTGAGAATCGTCAGATATTGGTCAGAATAGTATATCAGTTATTTATGGACCGAGGACGTTATAAGGGTTCTAATGATCGAGCGGCGACAAAATGCCAGAGGGCATTTGACGAGCGTATAACTTCCGACAGGATTTGTCTTTTCACATTTCCCTCCCATAATTCTCTCCGTAGGGGAACATGTATCGTCATTCAACTGTTTTCATATTTCCCTCGTAAAAACGGTCGTCTGAATCCATATACGTTATGCAGTGTATATCGAACTCCGTGTCGAAGGCAGTAACAAGCTATAAAGTATCAGTAAAAAAAATAATTTGAATGAACAGCGATTCCATTAAGATACGGCTCTGCATCATTTCCTAGCTGAAGTAACTTGGAGTTGTTCATCCTGCTGAGTTCCGCCCGTTCATCCTGCTGGGAATGAGATAAGTTAGAAAGAGAGATGCTGAATTCTGTTACAAAACACAAAACACGACTCGTGTTCTCAACCGGGCACAGAATCTCTTCCTGAACGGAGAGTCAAAATCAGCTCATTTTAGAAGGCGCCCGCATAAGGGCAGACACCACAGAATCAATTTCTACCTACGAGAGTCTGACGCATGACGAACAAAAATATGGATTTTTCTCAGCGATAGGTAGATCACATGTGGTTAATATGTAAGATTTTGGCTGCCGAAATAAACTGGAAGTAACGCGAAAACATACTCTAACACCGGGAATATTTCGGGTACGGTGTACAGTGAGGAGTTGTCTAGCCGACAAAAATCCCAAAACCCTCACTCACCACTCGCCTGTGTGATAAAATTGTTATTTTTTTCTGACAGCAGGACGTGGCTTTAAAACGAGTTTTAGGCAGCAATATTATGTGAAAAATTGTATATTTCGTTTATTTTTTCTGATTGTTCGTCTGCGAAAACTGGTCATTAGGGACTAGAAAACCTATATCCTGCCAATGTTAAATATTTGAGTCTAATTCTCAGAATGTATTGAAGTTAGGCTTGTGAAATTGTTTCAAATTTCATATATATTACTCATATGATACTGAAACAAATATTTTGAAATATGATAACTATTTCTGTAGATAAAAAATATTTTCTCATAATACAATTTTTTACTGCATTTTCTAGTAAATAGTTTTGAAGAATGGATAATAATAAGAAAATCAGAAAACAATTGTTTCAATAAATGTAGGTGGCATTTATTAATAACTCCTAAAAAATCTGTTTCCTACAAATGTATTTTGAAAAAAGATACATTTAGTATTAAAAATATCAACTTTAGGGAAATGGGCTTTGAAAATGCAAGCCTCCAAACCTGGCAGTTCGATATCTTATTTTATCATAGGTAAATCCACGCTTTGCAAATTGCTTTGCAAATTGTCCAAAAATTACCGGTTCGCAAAGCAAGGAGGGTTTTTATGTGAGAATTTCCGAAGTGCGAGTGGTATTTATAGGACTATTCCATGAGTGAAATTACGTCCAGCAGAGTTCCAAAATGCGGAAAATATTGAAAGTAACTGAAAGCTATGTTAAAATCAAATATGTTGTGTAATAGTACATACGCGGTTTATTGGACATCGACCTAGCGATTGCTGTACAATATCACTTCCTAAGATAGATGAGTCACATTTATGGTTGGACAGTAGGAAGGAGCGTTAATAAAAATGGGATAGAAAAAGAGGGAAACTTTTTGAGATACACCGCCCTAATCAGAACATTTTGTATATATAGTTAAACACTACTGATTTTAATTTTACGAGTGGAATAGTCAGAATCAACATTTTCCAATAACTACTACTTTTTGGGATTTTTTTTATGTTGATTAGCTTCACAATATAAAGTTTTCAATTTACTTTCTGCATGTGTCAGTCAGTTTTTGTGCGGTGCATTCTGTAAAAGCATTCCAGCATCCAGGATAGGAGGACTTCACATACAAAAAACTTTTTTTAAAACTTGTAAGAGCGATAGCAAATTATTCAAACGCCACTGTAAAGAGAAAATTATGTAAATTTATGAAAAATAAGATACGAAAAAACAATTTTTTACTACAAAATCGTTCCGTATCCTCTTAACATCATGTCACCCAGACGGGGATTAAATGGGGGGGGGGATAAGGGAAATCCCCCACCTTAAATTTTTCAGTAACATTTACTTTTAACTTGTCACGAAAGTTTCAAGCAAAAATATTTTCGTTTTAGAATTAAAACGTATGAAATCGTATCGCAGCATGATCTGAATGAAGGTTGTGACGTTTTACAAAATCTTTATTATACATTTTTAACGAAAACATTTTGAATTTCCCCTCCCAAAATTCGTCTCTGGATCCGCCCCTGTGTGACCCCAACAATTCCCGAAACAAAAAAATCTAGGCACGTTTCGACGTAACACGTCAGAACGTTGTCGTGAACTCGAGCCGCGGAAGCCTACGAGTCCACGTGAGAACGTTTGCTTGTTAGTGTTTAGGCGAGCTCACGCACCGCTGTCTCTCGACGAGACGTGGCGAGGGGGAGGGGGAAGCGGAGCGGCGCGGTGGAAATCCGAACAGGTGTTTCGCTCCTAACAATGAATGGTAATTTGCGCCGACGGAGGTGCCGCCGACGGCTGTTGGGTTACGCAACCGGCGCCGGGGGGAGGGGTGGGGGTTGAGAGGCGCGTGCAGTGTACGGATGCCGGCGCCGGCTGTTGGTTGCGCAACCGGGTCTCGCGCGGAGGTCGTTTGAGCGAGCGGTGTGAAGCGGGGCGAGGATGAGATGAGGCCTCGGGGATAATAAGAGGAAAGGGATGCAATGGTCTTCGTGTCGGAGGCCGTGTGTGGCGGCTGTCGACGACTGTGTTGGGGTGACGTAAGGGAAGCAGCAGAAAGTGAGACGCGGGGAGGCGGGGAGACGGCCGAGGGAGGAGCTGTGGGGTAAACGGTGTGAGGCCAGTGATTACCAATCTTGTGAGAACGGGTTAGGGTTGCAAGGCAGATGGCGGACGGGGCTGGGGAAGAAATGAGGGCGGGGCGTGCTCGCTAGTTTAAAAGTGTTACGCTTTATCTGCCGCTGATCATACTTGAGCGGATGGGTTATACTGGTGGGGAATTTTTAGCTGAAGTTCAAAGGTATATCAACAAATAGAACTTAATAGCATGTTAAAAATAAACTGTGTTCTGATCACTAGTTAAAATTTTCAGGCGTCGAATGCTTTCACAGTGCGTACTTTACGCAGGTCAGTTATATTGTTGCAACATTTTCCCTAATTTTTTTTTTTAATTGTGACGGTGCACAGACGCAAAGCGTTTCCCTGGGGCGTTGAGCGCTTTGCGCTTGAAGTAATCCTCCATTAATTGCGCAGGAGTAATCCTCCATTAATCATAATCGTCACGTCTCGTCGTCAGTTTTCAGGAGAACCGTTGGTAGCATTCCCGTAAGCACCTTCTACTACACGCTTCTGTGTCACTACCAACGGCCAGAATCGGGAAGGAATTAGGATTGGGTAGGATTAGGAAACTTCGCAGGGTTGGACTAGCCCAGTGAACTAGTCAAACTGCTTTTGTTGGAACAGTTGACGATCACTTAATATAGCACATAATTAGCCTGTGATTCGTGTTTAAGTAGTTTTGTAGCAACTTTAATTTTTGATTTTGTATCATCAGCTTGATTTGTCAGTTAGCTTAACAATTTTTTTTTAGAAAACTACAAGAGCCTAAACTTTCAGGATAGAGCATTTAATCAGTCCATAATTAGCCTAGAAGTATGAGCTATTTCCTTTGTGCTCTGCTAAAGTGTGTCAGCCAGCCATATCCCATTGCTGAATGCGCCTCCTGGAATTATTGTTATCGAAATAGAGAATATTAACCAACAGAATAGATACTGATGTTACTGATTTACGAGAACCATAAAGGGCGGTGTGTGTTTTGAAAAACACTATTATTGATAAATACGGGTTTCATAGTCCTACCAAACACGCAATTAAATATTCACATAACTATACAGGCAATGTACTGACAACTGTCCATTTATATCGTTTATAATTTCTTCCATTTCGTGTATAATCATTCAGTTGTGTACACACACATGAATTGATAAATGCTTTGTAAAATATATTTAGTTTCTTCTGATTTTTGTTTCACTCGATGTAATTTTAACATTACTTAAAAATAAATTGAAGGTTATGTAATGTTACTTGTTTCAAGTACTTTTCTACATTTGTTCACGTCGTCTTTTTCTCCACACAGTGGTCGTCACAAACATCTTGAAATGCAGGCAATGCCACCGAGAATCTATCTATCTCTATGCCACTGTCAGCATAGAGTGCTGAAACTCCCAGAGTTCCGGCGTTGGATTGAGAGAGAATGAGGCTGAATTTGCGATGAGCTGGGGACCACGGACTGGGGGGTGGGGGGGATTAGGCGGGCCGAGTGGTGGCGGTGAACTATAAAGGCCTATCACATAGCAAACCAAAAACATTAAAAGCATGCTAGTAACATAACAAGGACTACGTTCCACATGCGCGACTCACTTCACAGTTGCGTCGCGATAGCATAAGCACGTAAGACGTTAACTTAAAAGCTTCGGCAAGCTTCAAGCTTCTGTAGCCCTTATGCTTAAGGTTAAGACATAAGAAATGGACCAATCACAGGTAACGGTTAACTCTCTCTAATCGAAATTGAAGAGTCGATATGTCGTGAATATATCTATACTGTTTGTTACGCGATGTGACCTGAGATCAGTGACAGCAAATCGTATACTTCGCAATCCATTCTTCACATCCAACCATTATGTAAAACGTAGGCATGGGTGCTCATAGCCAATGGGAATGACTCGTTATGTTGCTTGCGTTCATGTTAGGACTTTGGTCAAGTACTTCGCGTCATGTCGCTGGTATGGTGGATGTTTAAGACAGATTGCTGTATGTGTATGCGCTGTGAAATGGCCATACTGACGAGTTCGCTGAGAGGGAGACGTGGCGAGAGGGGGAGGCCCTGGGCATGCGCATAGCTTGCAGCGAACTGACAACTGGGAGAAAGGGGGGTTAAAGGGGGGGGGGGGGGGGGGCCGGGGAAAAAGGTTTTCTCAATTTGTGGAATCGAAAAGAGGGCCGCCCGAACGGTGCTCTATATAATATCGCATACTGCGAACAGCAGCCCGGATGATTGTCAACAGCCTCTAGCGGGGGCCGAGGCTGTATCTGTGAGGGGCGTGTCAGACAGGGAGAGCTGCATACGTCTATCTGTTGCAGCGGGGAAGCGTGAGCCCTTGCAGAGGATTGGTGGACAATGGGCGGGCGGGGGGTGGAGTGAAAGCTGCAGACGAAGACGAGTGGAGGGTTGTGTGAGGGGCGGTGGCGGGGAGACCCGAGAGCCGGATGAGAGAGTGAGCAGGGAGGGCGTGGAGCGAATGCAGTGGGAGGGCGATGACGGGAGTTGAGGGTGGGGGTGGGGGGCAGTGAGAGGGAGGGTGTCTGTGCACGGTGCCCTGATCTGCTGTAGAGGTGAGTAGCTCACGCGGCTGCTGTGTAGTATGGGGGTGTGTAGGCGGAAGGGAACAACAATGCGGTGGGGTGTGTGATGCAAGCTGTCACGGCAAAACTTGTGGCCAGGGAAAGTAACGGGACCAAAAAACGGGCGATGTGTCCAAAGCTCGGCTGAGCCCGCGGGCGTGGGTTGTGAAACGTCAGAGAAGGGACGGGGCGGGCTCTTGGTGCAGAGGTGAAAGGGCACGGTGGACCGCTTCGATTAAGTGGCGAGAATAACGTCGATGTAGCGAAGTCGTCTTAGCCGGAGGTGAGAAGTGTAGCGGATGAGCGCCAGTTGAAAGCGTGAGTGTGAATCTGTGCCGGGAGCGCACTGCGTGGTATGTGGCGCCCGGCGCAGCAGGGTTCGTGCCGAGTGCCGCAGGTGGGGCGGTCTCCGTGATCGGAGAGGGGAGAATAGTCGGGTGGTGTGTTCTGTTGGCGCCGGATCGGTGACGCAAGAGCGGTGCGCGTGGGGCGTGTCGGAATATGAGTAGAGTGGGTTGGTGGCATTGTCGGATGAGAGAGGGGTGGAGCTTTCCGGTGTGCACACGGTGCGGTGGTCGTTGTAAGAGGGCTAGGGGCCCCTGTCGGGAAGACGAGGGGTGCGGTGGTCTGATGACTCGGAGCTGAAACGACGGATAGTCGGGGTGCGGAGAGTGGCGGTCTGGGGCGTTGTTCGGAGTGGGTAGGGGTGGGAGTATCGGGGTGGCGCAGGTGCGTGGTCGTTGTTAGAGGGCTAGGGGACGACGGGAGTACGAGGGGTGGGGGTGGTGTGATCGGAGTGGGGGTGGTGCCGGTGCGTGGTCGTAGGTGGCGAGGAGCGCGCGAGGTGGCGGGGCTGCAGGTGTGCCTGGGCGGGACGGCGCGCTGCGCGTGTCCACGTGCTTTGCGCCCGCAGGCTTCACTTTGAGGGCTTCTGCCTCTTTGTGCGCGGCGCGGCGCGCGTAACGGCAAACCAATTGGCCCCGCCGAGCTGTCCGTCGGAACGCAATCCCCGTTGCGATAATCTGGAGGCGCTTTGGAATGAAGCAATACGAAACTTCATTATGAATTCTTACTCTCGGTGATTACATCAGCTCTTTCGAAATGTTCTGGTTGCAGGAAGCTGGTTTGGCTTCTTCAAGTTTGTTCATGAATTGATTACTTTGCTGTATAGGAAATCTGGTGGGGAGCTGTCGGTTTAGGAAGTATCCTTGCTTTGAGAATGCTTTTAGTACGTTCAGGATATTCAAGGTTCTCGAGACTAGAATTTCCTCTTAGCATAATTTGGGTAACTTATAATCGACGTATTTAGAAACTTTCAATGTTTATGTAAGCAATAATTTATTTAATCTTCAGAACTACAGGATTGTATTAAAGTTTGCCCATTTGAGTCTGAGCAACTAAGGCATTGACTTCGTCAATGCGCAGAATTTGGAGGAAATAATGCCCCGTAGGTGCATTCGGACGCAGCCCCTTAATACTTATTTTGTTTTATTAATTGAATTGAATTGATGCCTCATTTTATTCGAGCTTTCGGACGCGCTCTTCCGCCTGACCACGCAAATTTCGGAACCTCTCCTTTCACCCACTAGCGAAGAGAGAAGGTATGACTCGGGCCACGAAACAGGCGATTTGAACGTAGCTCAGAGACTTCATTTAGACTTGAGGATATTTTACATGCAGAAATCTACTAACATGGGACAGCAGCCGTCTTTACTTCCCTTCCGAAGGATTTTTTTTCGCTGTAAAGAAAACCACGACTTTGTTCGTGTTTGAACCTGCGAACTTTAATACAACAGTCTGATACGCTTACTGTACACCATCGCCGCCACAATGTACGAAATATGCAATTAACAATTAGCAATGCACAATTAATGTACGAAGTGTATTGAGAAGTTTGCGAAACGACGTTGTACAGTACAAAGGACGTACACCAGGCCTGCGTAGTGGGAATTCCGGGCAACGAGGCCCGTGGCATCGCCAGGGGTCGGTTCTTCCTCGCTCCTTCTCCTCGACCCCTCCTCCTCTCCCCCCTCTGCAGCATCTTCTGTTTCATTCTGAAAACCCCGTCTTCCCAGAAGACCTGGGCAATGACCCTAAAGCAGTGGTCCCCAAAAAGGTCGATGCAATTTTAAAGAGGGTCAATGATAATGAATGGGTCGATAGGGGGTCGAAAGCCGATTATGTACTGACGAATGATCGTTATAATGAAGATACTATTGATTACCAGAAAATTAAATGAAGTTGATAGTTTATTGTTCATTGAACACATTTGCAAAAAATCTAATAATATTAACTTTTACAACTATCTATAAAACTTTAAAATGACTATTTCACTATTGTACTTGAGACCGATAGTCTTTAAGAATACATACGATACTGACAAATGAGAGCAGTGGTTATTATAATGATTCTTAGTCCATTGTCTTATTTAAACAGTGTACGAAATGACGGTAAAGATTTGGTGATGCATCCGAACAAGAAATAAATGAAATTATTTAACATAACACTCCAGAGAACATAGAAATAAAATAGAAAATACGCGTGGAGACAACTTCAACATGTTTGTAAGGAGCGAAGATACGTATTGGAAGAAGATACAACTACATACATACATAAGATACACAATCTACTAGTGCACCTAATTCATTAACAGGATAATTAAATAATTAAAGTAGAAATGTTCCTACTACATCCAATTTTGATTGTTGTGTTTGCAATAATTGTGTATTTAATACGTTTCGTGTTTTCGTTATGAGCATTTTCGATTTGTTTTAATGTTTGTATTAATCCTTACTTGTAGAGTTTAACCTCAATGATTTTGACATTGCAGGCGGCCTTGCATAAGTAAACATAGAATGCAGAACAAAGAAGGTATTACTCGGGCAACTTTTCTTGAGCGATGACCTTCATCCGCCTCCCTTGCGCAATAAAAAGATGAAGGCAAAAGCTCGCAGCGGGCACTGATGACAACCTTCCAAGCGTTAAAACTTCGTTGGCGGGAAACAGAAGCTAGTCAAAGCCAGTTTCTTTCATAGTGCAGAAACATTGTTCAGGTTTATTGTCAATATCGAAAGAAATAGCTGAGTCAGGTCCAGGTCCTTCATGGGAGTCACCTAAAACTCCGGAAAAAGTGAAGCACACGATGCAGTTTTGACTTTCATTTCACAGACGTTGGCATTACTTAAAATACTCTAGTGGCCGACTTTGTAAGTAATACCCCCACTCCACCCAAAATCGTCAATCCATCGTTCAAGAAAAGTTGCCCGAGTAATATCAACGTACTACTTGAAATCATAAAAAATATGTAAACAAAGCAGATTAACTTACGTAACGAGTATTAATTAACCAGGTTCCCAAATTCAAATTTCATTCGAGAAATAGTCATACTAAGTACCACTTGTGCTTTGGAAATACTAATGTAAATCCCCTCCTCGTTTGGCGTTTGGGGGATTTATCGATAAATTTCAATGCACACGTGATATTACTTATGAAAATCCAGCTCAGGCAATGATAATTTTCCTTGCATGTCAAACAAATATTTATTCTTCTGCTTTATGGATTTATGTCTGATGGTCTGTTTCCACATAAAGAGAATGGTGTTCTATCTTGCTAATGGACTGCAAACATTTCTTTGTGTCATGTTTTTAACCGATAAAGGACAAAAATGATAAATAGATGGCACTAAATACATATTACGCCAAACCGCATCAAATATCTCGGAAATAAAATTTCAAAGCATTAAAGGAAGAACATGATTTTTTAAACTTAAATACATCACAATCTTAGATACCCCTCCAAATTTTTACATATAATCAGAGGTGCACTTAAGTGTGTATGTATGTATGTATGTATGTATGTATGTATGTATGTATGTATGTATGTGTGTGTGTGTGTGGGGGTCCTCAAGGGGCTTCAGCTTCTCCCCAGAAGCCGATGATAATGAAATACAGTTTTTACTACTTTATATATACTAATGAAAGTCATTGAACATATCAATTGTTTACATTATAAATTTCAACTATATGTGAATAAATACAAATGTAATGGAAGAACATAAATTCTCTAGAACGATGACCTCTGGTCCGTACGACTCAATGCTTTACCCGTAAACATCGCAATGATTGATGAACTACCTACACCATAATTAATCTCTATCATAATTTCTACCATTATAAAGCGAAGTGCAGCCATTTAATGAGAGAATTATACAATGTGAATAGAAAAAAAGTTGAATTCCCTCTCTAAGTATTACTTTAATATGTCAGTCCTTTTTATCTCTGAACATTTTTGTAGAGAAATTTAAAATTATGCTTTTTTTAATTAACTCTCCCGTAGAGGAGGATTATTTCCTTTGTAGCCCGATCAAAGCAGCTCCGCTAGTTTCCAACGTTGCGTCAACTTGACAACCGAGAGTTGGCGACTGCAAGAATATAGGTGTGATTCCGGGCAGATGTTGGACATTCCGCCAGATTTTTTAGCTCTCGCAGGTTAAATGGGTTGGTCGACTGCTCTAAACCGTGGTTTCTTGATAACGTCCAGGAAACTCTACCACAGGCCACGCGCTGACTTCCCTTCTAATTCCTTTCCTAAACATTCCCTCTCCGATCCGAACGGGAATGCTGTGGAATATCGTCCTTTTTTGCAAATCGGCCTATGCTGGTGGGGGAGAGTCACGCCCTCTTTCTCTTTCTTGTTCCCTCTCTCTCTCTCTTTCTTGTTCCCTCTCTCTCTCTTTCTTGTTCCCTCTCTCTTTCTTCTTTCCTCTCTCTCTTTCTTGTTTCCTCTCTCTCTTGTTTCCTCTCTCTCTCTTGTTTCCTCTCTCTCTCTTGTTTCCTCTCTCTCTCTTGTTTCCTCTCTCTCTCTCTTGTTTCCTCTCTCTCTTTGTTTCATCTCTCTTGTTTCCTTTTATTTGTTCCCCTCTCTCTTTCTTGTTCTCTCTCTCTCTCTCTTTCTCTCTGTTTTCTCTCTCCATCTTCTCTCACCATCCCAAGCGGTCCGCTCCCCGTCCTCTCCGACTTCGCCAAGTGTCACATGACATCGCCACAAAACAGTGAAGTTGAAAGTTTTATAAGCTACTGAAATATTTTGTTTAGTGTCTAAGAACAAATAAGTGGCATCTTACTTGTAATAACTGTAATTTTGCCTATGTAAGTCAACAGGGAGACAATTTTCAGTTAGAATTAATGGAAATAGTAGATCTTGGAAAAAAAATTTAGATACTTCCGACTTTGCCAATAATTTGATTAAATTTAATCAATCCTTTACTTAGTCCACAAAGGCAAAAAACGGACATTTTGGAGAACTTGGAAATTCTAAAACCTTTTTAAAATTTTATTTTTTCTATCTTGAATGAACATTCCTTAATTAAAAGTAGTCCCGTTTTAAAAATATTTTTTTTACTAAACCCTAATCATTCTTTTGGCATATTTTTTTCCAAATTTCTTTACCTAATCAACTTGTTTAAAACCTTTTTGTAAATAAAAAGACTAGAACGTTTCAAGTTCCTAATTTTCTGACCCGTATTTACATTCCTGTATGAAATTCAATTTCAAATATTTTTATGACTACACCTCTTACTCTTCTGGTCCCCCCTCCCACAATTGGTAGGGCTTCTCTTCTCTTTATTCCAAAACATGGCTGCCAACTAGCCGTACCTAGCATGATTTTCAGTTTTTGCATTTTTTCCGACCATGTTGTGAACATATGTATGTGATCCTCCTTGTTTCGGCAGTATTTTTAATTTTAATTAATTTATTATTTATTCCATATTAATTGTTAATTTTTTCTTATATATTCACTGTATTTCTTTTTGCTCTCTTTATGTTAATTTTTCATTTTTCTCCTCCTTGCTTGCGACTTACTGAAGATGGGAAAAATGTTTTCCTGAAAGTGAACTCTGGGAATGTAATAATTAATAAAATTATTATATTTTTTGTGGGCGGTCATTTCTTTCTCCAATTATACCAACATCCATTTATATATAAAATGGTTAGATTACGCAACGCACGACAATTGCGATCCTATGTAATGTAAACAGCGCCGATGGTGCTCCAGAGCGACGGGGTGAGGCAGCTCGCCGAGGAGATGCTTCGACCGAGCGAGGTGCAGGTAATGCAATTATTTACATTTGCCCCAACTCGAATTACGGTTATGAAAAACGGAAGGAAATGAGAAAACGAAGGTACAGAATGATTACGGGGGAGTGAGGGCCGAAGCGAATACAAGGGGGCGTGCGCGGTTGTATTCTTCTTCTTCTTCTTCTTCTTCTTCTTCTTCTTCTTCTTCTTCTTCTTCTTCGCGGATTGGTATACCCAGAGTAATCCTAGGTGTTGATGGTATTTGAACTTGCATTCTGTTTTCTCATGTGTCTGAAATTGGTAAACTTCAGTCGTTTTCCAGAAAATATTGAAACTATCGAAAGGGATTCATGTGAAGTTCCCTTCAAAATTAAAATATCTTATTTATATACAGCACCACAAGACGTTACTTCTGACGATCTTACTTTTGAAGTTTCAGCTCAAAAGCTTCTAATCTAACAGTTCCGCATGAGAAATCCGTCCATCCATCCAAATGTACCTCCTCTCTATCTGCACCAATCTTCGCCGTATTTGGGAACAGTACTAATAGAACTTAACCCTGACGTGAGTGCGACAGCTAAAAATATCCTTAATCGGGATTTTACGATTGACACTCGCGATAAAATCCCATACTATAGGAAAGAGAGGAAGTGTAAAAATGGCTATACAACACACTCAACTTCTTCTCTTTTCAAACACATTTCATAAAAAATAATAATAGAAAAAGCAATAAAGTTCATGAAAATGCGTTTGTATATTTATTTAATTACTTTAATAAACAACATGTCTTTATATTCACAAAACTTCTCAGATAATTTCGTTTTAAAAATTGATAATTCTCTCCAGTTCAGTTTTCAGAGAACGTTAAGATAAATTTGCTGTGAAAATTTGGGTGCGAAAAAGCATCCGGCTATTAACAAGCCCATTGATTTTCATTCGCGTAACTCGGGTAACGCTGCTTCTACACAACAGTCGGCGAGAAGGGCGTCGCTGCGTGTTGTTTACTCACTGGTGGGGTCGACGCCGTTGTAGGCAGGGCAGCGTTGGCGGGCCACATCGCCGGCTCGAGTCGGCGGCCAGCACAGCACGCGGTCCCAGGTCCAGTTGCAGAAGAGCTCTGTAACCAACGCGCGCACGCGACATCGCGTCAACTAAGACTAGTTCACTCACCGAGGTGCTCTGCAAGAAAGTGCGAGTAGCCACCATTCTGCATATGAAGCACTTTGCTCCACGTCTAAAAGATTGATTGATTAGTAATTTCGGGCTGCTAATGTCATTAGTCCCGTACATTTAGTGCGTGTTCTTGTCGTGGGAGGTGTTGATCTTCCCCTGCTGGATGGCGAGATCCAGCGTTGATTAACGTACTGGTTTTTCCCAACCAGGGATCTCCCACTAGCGGGACACCACCCCAGCCGGGAAACCCGTAAGCTCCAGACTGTATGTGTGGAAGTGTAGTGCATTTAAGTGTATGTGTGAAAGAAATGATAAGGCAAGGAAAAGAAAGAATGTTCATGCCTGATCAATGGTCCACTTGTTAGGGTATTGCTCGAGCATTCACCTGGTGTTGATCGGAGGAACCACGAAAAACTACCGACCAGAGCAGCCAACCGCTAGAATTCTTCGGACAGCAGCTGAATTCATCCTAGCTATGTAACTAGCGTCGAAAAACCTGCACCATTCGGGACTCAAACCCTAGGTCCACCCGATCAGAAGCACCGCAGTGACATCAACTGATACCCTGAGCGACCTAAGCCGGTGCGAATTGACAGAGAGTTTAGGGCTGCAGCAACCCGGGTTGTGATTGAAATGATCCGTTCATCGGCATTCATAGAGCTTTATTCAAACTATCTGTCTCAAGTTCGAATTTAGTCTGTGATTCGCAAATTAGCCATATAGAAGACTTAGCCTCAACAAAAACACGCGCAAAACACACATGTATCATCTTTGTGAATGAATCTTATTGTGATAGCCACAAGCATTCACATTCGTTTGTGTAGCGGCTTTTCAAAGAACATTCATGTAACACTTTGGAGCACAGTTACTTATCTGGTTCTGTGCCCTAAAACTGTATCATATTAAATTCCACGCATGTACATTATGACTAAAAACAGTAGCATTCTACAAAACGTCGGATTTTAGAATTTGTAAACTTTGTATGTTAGTGAACATCGCCAAAGGCTGTTAACGATTGTTAGTCGTTCTTGACACTGACTTGCAAACAGGGAGCCATACGGAATGCAGATATTCTGTAATACTAAATTAATAATCTTTAAATTATTTCTTTATCACATTTTTTTCACTTTTTTTATCGTAACCAATCCCATTGAATTTGTTGATAATCATAATTAATTCACATTACCGGCGCTGACATTTGACAGTTCAAACTCGCATTTCACATTCATTCTGTGACAGCTAATTATACGTAGTTGTCCATGATACAAAATCTCTAACTGCCCAAAATGTGACATTGTATCTTGAGAATTCTAATATATCTATTATTTTTAATATTACCCGTTGGAGTATTGTAAAACGCCATTTTCAAAACACCGTGTATTTTTATACATGTTCTCTAATAATTGAGACCTTGAATTGAATTGAATTGAATTGAATTGAATTGATGCCGTATTTTTCGTGGCGAGACGCGTTCCACGAGGCCAGCTCTTCCGCCTGGCCACGCAAATTTTGCTACGCACCTTTCACCAAGTATCGGAGAAAGGAGGTATTTCTTGGGCGACCTAACAGGCGATTTGCATTTAGCTCAGAAGCGTCATTTAGGCTTGAGGACCTTTTACATGCAAGTGAATCTACTAACATGGGGCAGCCGGTTTTACTTCCCCTCCGAAGGAAGGCGTGCGAAGGATTTTTTCGCCCTTAAAAATCCACGGCTTCGATCGGGTTTGAACCTGCCAACAATCCGAACGGTACCCGCTACACCATCGACGCCGAGATCTTGGCGATATATGTCTGGTTTACTGAAGTTGGTTGCCTGAAGATTGGCTGCTGCTTGTTGTCTACGTCGCGGCAGGCAATTCACCAACAAAAGTATATAACACTGCAGGGAAGGTTTAAAATAAAATGTCCTTACACTTCAATCGATTTATATTAATTTAAAAAACGTTGCTGTCATTTTAACAGTTTCCTTCCCAGCGCTAAGTTTGTCTTCTTTTTGGACGGAAAGTGCGTCTTTTTCTACAGAATTATACAATCAATTCAAAAGTTTAAATAATTTTAAAAAGTTGACACGTTTTGGACGGTATTTTGTTTTTAACGCCTGTAAGTTTCGTTCTCTATAATTATTTGAGTGGCTGTATTTATAGAAACAGTGAAGTGCAAAAATATAACTCTGTTAAGTTTGACAATAAATAATTGAATGACGACCACCGATAAATTTGGGAATTTCATTGGGAGACAAACGGCAGTTGTATGTTTTCAACTTTCCTTTATTGGAGAATATAAAGGTGCATGAGACTACAAACGCGTGTGTGTCTGTTAAAATATATATTGAACGTACTGTGCGGAAGAAAAACGCGTCTGGTGAAAGGTATATTCAACGTTCCTGTATTGAATCGCGGCAGATAACGTGTAAGCGCCGAAACAGAACAATATCCGGAAACAGTAGCGCACAGCGCTGCCAAGAAAAACGGAAGCCAGAGGCACTGAAATTGTCAGCGAAATATTCGAAAACGGCACCGTCCTTGAAAACACAGACTTTTTCCAGGAAAACCTTTACAAGTCCACTTTCTGGCATTTTATCATTTTGTACTCTCCACTTTATCTCCTGTATACAGCGTAATTCGTTTCACACGTGTAAACGCTCTTACAATAATATCGTAAGTACGTGTCAAAATATAGCTGGACTGTTTTATTTAGTTACTTTTAAAATACACTATTTTATGATTTTTTAACGGGAGAAGTGCTGTAATTGAAGGTTAGCTTCCTGCGGAACACTGCTTATTCAGTCTTAGAAAGGGACGTGAGTGACCCTTTCAGGAACCTCGCTTGCCGTCATTCGGTAGACCGAAAAGGCTCTCAATAATTTCTTCCTGTGCTTCACCTTCTCCACTATTTCATTGGGGACTTACAGTTTATCTTTTCTTTATTTTTTAATAATATCTTTTCCGTATGATCTATTGTATATATATCAGTAAATATGTGTAAAACTATGAATTTTTGAGTTTTATAGCACCGACGAATTTGTACAATATAACCAATGTAAAAGTTGAGATAATAAAATTATTATTATTATTATTATTATTATTATTATTATTATTATTATTATTATTATTATTAGACTTCCAACTGTGACCAGGAGATAAAATATATCACAGTTGGGGCAGAAATCACTCAACTATTTTTTTCTATTGAAAAATAAATGTTGTTGGATTACACTATTTTATTTGTCGCATGAAAGATGCAGAACTAGTGTGTGTTCACAACAGATGGCTATATGAGCGTATCTAATAGTTTAGAGAGCAATTTTAACTCAATTGTCTGACTACCGCCGTGCGAGATGAATGTAACCCTTTCAAGTAACGCTTCTACTTCACGACATCTGTTCTCCGTGGACGAAGTGCCCTGGGATGACCCAGGAAATTGGTGGGATCTGTTGGGAATAACGCCCTTCCATACCGGACAGTCGCGAAATAGTTTCAGCAAGGCCGTGTAGCAAACCAGGGTTGCCAGATGCTTTGAACAAAAATATCCGCTGTTAG
Organism: Gryllus bimaculatus; assembly: GCA_017312745.1. NCBI lineage: Eukaryota > Metazoa > Arthropoda > Insecta > Orthoptera > Gryllidae > Gryllus > Gryllus bimaculatus. The sequence continues at coordinate 955,708 of BOPP01000069.1, read as the reverse complement.
ATGAATGTAAATCCGCCCAATTCCCCCCGGAAAGAAAAATTCAACATTCCAAGCGGAAATTTGAATTTGCATTAAAATAATAACGGAAAATGCTGGTAGTGAAACTGTACTACTAAAAGATGACTACTTTCAAATGGCGCGTTTTAAAATTAACCTCGAATACTGCCAATGTGATATATACTCATGTTGTACATGACTAAGACGCTACGACTTATACAACACATCGTGTACTAGAGATCTTAGAACTAACCTTACTAACTTCTCAAAGTAAACGAATTAAATGATTAATGAAAAACCATTTATATTATAAAAAATCAAACTCACTGTCAACGTTGTTGTGGTAATTTTTCGAAGATGTTCTCATAATCTAAAAACCACCCCAAGGACATTTCGTCCATAGAGAAGAACTGACTTGATGTAGGAGTGTTACCTCACAGGTTTATATTCATTTCGCTAGGCGGTATACGGAAAACTGATTTAAAATTGCTCTCTGAACTATGAGGTACACTCACATAGTCATCTGTTGCTGTAAACACAAACTAATACATTTCTATCACGCGTCATCTAAAATTATGTGATCCGATAATATTTCATTAGAAAAAAATGGTTTCTAAAAAGTGGCTGCTTCAACCCTCATATATTTCATCCCCTGGTCATAGTTGAAAGTCTTTGTACAGTCACATCACAACGCAACACCAACCCTCGTAAATAAAAATAATCTTGAAGGAGTCGAATATATTGCAAGTTCTCCAGTAGAAGATCGACACGTGTCAAATATACCTACTTACCTCAGAGGAATAACCGGATGGGATTAATTATGTGCACTACTAAATGTATGATATTATAAAATATTTTTTGTATTTTTTTCGGACGCTTAATGACACGTTTATAGTGTTTTCTTAATATTACTAGAGTTCACAATACAAAAGAAAAAGTCGAGTATTGTTCCTAGCGAGTACAGCGGCGAAACTCCCCTTCCTACCCTATTCGAGTAGGAAATTTGTTTACAAGGTTACCAAGCCATTAATTGGCTGCCTATTCAATGCTGGCACTCAAAAAATGAACATTTGAAAGAAAAAGTGTTCAAGAGAGGGAGAGATAGTGTGATTTATTGAAAGCCTTTTCACTAGCATTGGCAATGCAAAGACATCATATGCTTAATATTTGATGAAATGTGAAATGAGTGGTACCCTAAAAGTCTCCATAGAAGTTGTGTTGATTACAATAATGTGTTTGTAAAGTGTGTACGTAACACAGAAACCTATTTGTTACGCGTTGAGCCATTGTGACAGCTCACGAATGAAGTAATATTTAAGAGCACAACATACAGCTATAAAATCTGAGACAGCTGACATATTTCCGATACGACTGGAACAAACTGTATACCTTCTGAATGGAATTTAAGTTCTCTTTTCACCCCAATGAGATTTGTGTTAATATTAAAAATTGTTTATTAACCTGAAGTTGTTTATGCTACCTAGTGTTGAAGTAATAATGCACCATTGTTTCCAAAACTCTGTCAATTTGAGCTTTCTAAACCTCGATTATTTCTATTATTCCTCTATGCTACTTCAACCTTTACTTTCAATATTTGATAGCTTCTTGACGAGTTCTAGTGGCGTCAGATGGGATGTGGCGTGTGTGGTGGGGTGGTGTGTATGATGGGGGGAGGGGTGAACGGTGGTGTGGTGTATATGGTGGGATGGAGTGTATGTGGTGGGATGTTGCTTGTGTGTGAGTAGGGATGTGGCTTGAGTGTGTGTAGGGATGTGGCTTGTATGTGTGTGAAGGGGTGTGACTTGTTTGTGAAGGGATGTGACTTGTTTGTGAAGGGATGTGACTTGTTTGTGAAGGGATGTAGGTTAGGTGTGTATAGGGATGTGGCTTGCGTGTGTGTGTGGATGTGGATTGTGTGTGTGTAGGGATGTGGCTTGTGTGTGTGTGTGTATAGGGATGTGGCTTGTGTGTGTAGGGATGTGGCTTGTGTGTGTGTAGGGATGTGGATGGAGTGATATGGCGTTTGGGAGTGTGCGGGA
>BOPP01000069.1:940325-953535 GCA_017312745.1 Gryllus bimaculatus | reverse complement strand
CCGCCCGCTCCGCCGCTCACGCCGCCGCGCTCCATGCGCCACGGCTCAGCGCGCCCCGCGCCGCCGCCGCCCCATCACCGCCTGCGCACAACACACAGATCGCCACGTTTGCTTTGTTTACTTACGTACTCGATAAACACTCTGCCTCTCACTGCGCACTTAGGTATTAAATTTGATTTGATTGCTTAATTAGTGATTCCGGGCGCGTCGACTACTAAGGACGTTAATCCCGTTAGTGCAGTACATGTTTGCTCCTTGGGAGTGAAGTGGCGATGTTCTTTCCCCGCTGGATGGTAAGCCGTCAGCTAGCAGGGTTTTCCCTAACCAGGTATCTCTCCTCTGCGGGGCAACAACCTAGGCGGGCCACGCTCTAAGCTCGCGAACGTTTTCCCGGCGTGTGTGGTAGTGTAGTGAATGTAAGTGTAAGTGTGGGTAAGGGGTGAGGATATGACAAGGAAGAGATGGGAAAGATCGTGCGCGGTTTATGGATTGTTTGTTTAAGGTACTTCTCCGGTTTTCGCCTGGTGTTGATCGGTGAACCCACGGAAAACTACCGATCAGAGCAGTTAGACGATAGAATTCTCTTCTAGACACCGAATGAACTCGACCCAGAGATCTAGCTCGTGTTGAATGTATTAAAGTAAAAGTATTGAAATCACGGTAGCGGAAAGTGGCAGATTTTGGTTAGAAAAGCTCTAATTGTGGGGCTGTGATATCTGAAAAGTAGGTAAATATTGTTGCTAAAAATTATCAATTGCTTCCTCGAAAACGTGTGGCCGAAATCCACATTTGTGGGTCTTTAATACCGAAAAATCGATTGACGGTGTAAGTTTTATCTGTCTGTTTGTAGTCGACGCTAGCGCCAACACAATTCAGCTGATTTTCTCCAAAATTAATATTCCCCGATCGATCGGTCCGAGCTCCAGGCTCTGCGAATTTGTGACGGATGTTTTGAGTTTTGGGGGTACATTAAGCTTTAATATTATCAATATTTTTTCGAAAATGTCTCCAAATGTTTGGGTTAAATAATTTCCATTCGATGAGCAACCTACACTTAAAGTTAGTGCAGATCAAATTTTCCTTCATCTACCTGAATTTTCGAAAATAGCCAAAGTTACAAATCATGCGAGAAAGTGGCACCACTAGTTTTCAAATTTATTTTCTTTGTAGTTCGGCATATGTACCTTTCTAAATTAACAGTACATTTTCATTAAAAAATGAAATAAATTATTGAAGTTATCTTAAGAAGAAGAAGATTTGTTGCAATCGCACTTTATAGATGCACGAATTTTCACATACACTATTTCCACTTAAAGATTTCAAAACGTCTACATTGATAATTAATTAATTTTAATGATTTTTCTTTAAAAAGATTCTGGAGTATTCTTAAAATGTTAGAAGCGAATTTATGGGGGTGAATAGGCCATCGCCACTGCGCTTAGAGAAAATTGTTCTATTTATTTATTTATGCACTTACTAGCGCACCTGGCAATGCTCGGCTGATGAAAGTGTATCAAATATATATAATACAAATTCAGAACCATTTTATTGAACGAAGATTAACAACGAAATATTCGAATAATGTTGGGCACCGCCAGCATTTGGTTCAGACTTCCTTCTTTCTAGATCGCATCTTCGTGGATATTAGTTATTATAAGAGAAAGACAAATGTGTAGTTCAAAAAGATATTCATATATCGCACTTCATGCAAGGTTCTCTTAGAGTCCCTAGATACAGAGAGTAGCGCATTCCATTGTTCCACAAATCCAGTCATTTTATATCCAGTTGTCAGGAGAATTGGAACTGTGTGGTATTCCGTTAGTTGAGAACCATGAATCTATCCCAAACAAACATTAATATTGAAGAAAATCTCCTTAATGTCACCAAATGTTACAGTTTACCTTCAGTTCCTGGATACTACCTGGACGACCTAACCGGTGAGAGGATATTAAATAGCGGCGGTTGTGCTACTCTCTGTATCTAGGGACTCTAAGTCCTCTGGGAACAGCATTCAAAGTTCTCTGGGAGCCGACCTCGACAATTCACTTTGCACAGACAACACTCCCAATCAGCCGATTTAAATCAAACCTCTCTTTAAATACTCCTGATACTAAGAGCAAAGTGGGAAAATTTCAGCGAAATCAGTCAAGTAGTTTTTGCGTCCATACACGACACACATACGCACATTCCCTTTTAGTTTACATGTAGATAGATTCATTCATTCATTTAGGTTTAGGGGCCCTTCAACATACTCAGATTGAAACTTAGAGATAGGGTACGCGAATAACAGTAACAAATAATGGGGAAAGAATGGACTAAGAGGCAGGGGAAACGTGAGACTAAAAACCTATCGATCCACAAATTCGTCATCCACAAATTCTTCACGCATTAGCCGGGGATCGAATTGTAGCCCCAGCGGCGGACTCTACCCCTTACACACGTAAGCAGCAGAGGCTACCCCTTACCCACCGAACCCGCTTTCTGTGGGTAAATGTACCCATAAATTTTCATGTTAAAGGTTTTTTCTCACGCAAAAACCAACGGAAGCAAAAAGTTGAAAAATAATGTACGTGTCGTAATTACTGGATAAATGATGTGCTATTGACAGTCATCGGTATATTACATATTACTATTGGTTACCTACCGAAAAATTTTGTCATCGTGCTCAGAATGGGGTTAAAGAGCAAGTATACTAAAAGTTTGAGGGATTTATCTAAAGATTAAGCTGACCTTTATATGCACCAGTTATATTTTCGGAATATTTTGTTCATCGCAGACTTATACCAACGTCGTACCCGATCAGATCCGCCCACACAAATTAAGCCATGTTCGTGGCGTGACCAAAGTCAGCGTAACAACAGCCGACCTCGCTCTTGGACCTGTTGTTCTGCTGGGATGAATCAGTAGTTCAGAAGCCCCTCTCGGTCATGTAATTAATCGATTTCGAAAGTTTCCGATTGGTTGGTCACGGCGCGAAAGGGAGCGAAGCAGACAATTAGTGATGTTGTAACGCCTCAAACAGAAAGTATATTTATCATTTCATACAACAATCAGTACATGCACATAGTAAACCGAGCGAGTATACGTGCTCGCAGCAAACGTTTCAGCCAGCATCATATTTTATTTACTGTTAATCTTTCTTTGTCTGGTGTTCATCATCATGGAAAATATATTTTGGGAATAATTATACAGATAATGAAATATTGAACTAGTGTTTTATTATCATCTTAACATTTTTATTTAATAATATGAAAAGTTTAATTAAATAAAGAAATATTGATTTGGGAACAGGTAAAAACTATTCCTTTTCAAGAAGCTTGAGCCGTATTCAAAAATCTTTCAAAACGATCCTTCGAGTTTCCTAGATGAGCGTTGACACACATGTGCCGTGACAGGTGCAATGAGCTAGAATATACTAGATAGAGTGGCTGTCCCTACAGTTTCAGCGCTCGTGGTGGAGGCTCGCCGAACTAGTGGCCGCCATATTTTTTGAAGGCAAAACATACGAGTGGGGGTGTAACCGCCCGTAACCAGCGCCACGCGTAATGCTGTACTGCGATTTTTCGCAACTCTGCCCCTTTGTTGAATACTTTGTTTCCCGGAGGGCGCTGCTTTGACTGCATAAAACTTGCATTCAATTTGTTTCTATGATGGAAGCGCTTCAGTCACTCTATGTAGTGTATTCTAACTCATTGGACATATGTGACTGTCATTTGGGACGTTAAACTCAATTTAACGGTTAAAGCGCCATGTCCTGGAATCAGTTATTGCCGCAACCTACCCACTGTAATCTGTATTTCTAATTTACCTAGCGCGCAAAAATTTAAAGAAAACTATGAGGTCTCCGTCATGTGATGAGGTATATACTGTTTCGTTAGATACTCAGAGCCCGAAAAAAATATATAAAAACTATGAAAGTTACAATTTTGACTGACTAAATGCAAATATTTGTGTGTGTTAATCCCCTGTTCTCATTCTTCCCATAACTGATTGAATTATTACTCAGTGTGTCACTGCCTAAGACCCAGGTGGCGTCATGCGACAGCAAGGCTTCGGGGAAGAGATCGCCCTCCATAAAAACCGCCTATCATAAATTTGATATTCAGGTGTATTCGTGGAGGATAAAAAGCTGTTGCACTGTGTGAATCTTGTACTATGTTATTGGAATCGTCGTGAAAGCTGTTTTTGTTAAAATATTTGATTTATTGCAGTGTTTTACGAGAGTACTTCATTTGACTTGAGTAGTGTTTTTGCTAAATTACTTTTCGTGGTTCAGCAGGCGGCTATCTGCTTTCGGGCCAGTAGCTATACTTTAAATCACATTTTGGCTCTCTACTCGTGAGATAAAAATTTAGATTCTCCATCTTCGCTGCAGTAATAATTGGGAGAAATGATTTGATTTCTGAAATGTTCAAATTATCCGTACATTCGTGTAACATTTCATTTTAATTTTTATACGAGATTAAATCCGCATTTTTCGGTTCATAAACTTTAAGATCTAATATTAAGTTACATATTCGAACGAGCAGGGTCGAACTTCATGAACTAGGTTCACCTACGCAATCAACAAATTGGGGCCCTTTTTAGTAATTGAACAAAAAATTTACAAAGAATTAACTGGTAAAAATAATATTAATTTTTTATATTGATCGTGTTGATATTGTAACGGTGTGATCGGTTAGTTATAAATAGTATCTTGATTGGAAACTGGATCTCTTTCGTATTGCTGGATTGCGCGGGCGAGAAGTGTCGTAGGTCACCGTCGATTCGCAGCTATTTCTCCTCTGTGCCAAGTGAGATCTAGAAATATTATGTCTGTTATGATGAAGCTAAACGGAGTACGCAGGTTCCGGCTATGTGTTTGTAAATCAGCTCTGCTCACTCCATACACGGGCCGTGTCAAAATTGCATTTTACAGCTCGCCAAATTTCACCAGCTTGCACAGTGCCGTGTAGAATTCTTAGTATTATATGTACATTTTGGAGTGCTATAAAGCGTAGCCGTGACTTCATAAAGGTGGTTTGTCCCCTTCCCGAATACTTTAAGCTTCGTTGAATTGTCACAATTACACGAACATGTTTAAAAGCAAGTGAATAAAATTACTTTAAACAGTTTAAAATACATCAATTTTTGAAGTTCAGTCAAAACGTGGTATTACCAATGTAATAATAGAAAGAAAAATTATGTATTTCTATTCCCTTTGAGGTAATAATCTTCAAACGTTCCTTTAACCGTCACATGTGTTTCACTACCGTGAGTGCTAGAGATGCGACATATAATATAATATAATAAAGCCATTTATGTTGAGCAAGGCCTCCCACAGTAGTGGAATGTCTCGATATTGAATTCGCTGTTAGTTGAGCTAACCCTGGAGAGTGTTGAGATAAAGTTTGTCTACTGTCCATATTATTGACTACTGTGTACTGCGACTTCGATGTTTACTAAACATCAATGTTTTGATGAAAGCATCGATATATCGGTCGGTGTATTTTTAACATAGATGTTTTGTTTTCGGGGTTGTAAAGATTCCCGTGTTTTGTTTCGGAATGAAAAAATACCAAAATCACAATTTTTTAAAATTAAAATATGAAATATTAACTGATGATACCACTACCAGTTTGTGTGTTCGCCTACGTATTATAGCACTCCAAAATGTGCACATACTAAGAATTCTACGCGGCATTGTGCCAGCTGGTGAAATTTGGCGAGCTGTCAAATCCTATTGTGCCACGGCGCGTGTAGGGAGTGAGCAGAGCTGCTTTACAAGCACATCGCTGGTAACCTGCGTATTAAGTTTAACTTCAACATCACAATAGACATAACCTTTTTAGATCTCACTTTGGCACAGAGAAGAAATAGCTGCGAATCGACGGCGAACGAAGCGAATGCTGTTCATTATCGATCAGACTGATTCCCCACGGGGAGATGACGATGAACTTGTATTTTCTACGCGTTTCCTGGTATTTTCACACGCGGAAAGGCGGTCAACGCAGGTCCAGTAGGCGTACGATTTCTCCCCCACTCGTCTCGCATCCTTCTTCGGTAAACTGATAAAAGCTTTGACCCCTTGAGAAGACTCTCTGAGCGCTCTGATCATCGACCCAGATAAATTAATTGTTCCAAGTTTTTTTTATTAGTTTAATTTTAATTAAAAATTAATAAACATTGTCACCGTCAAACTAAATTCTCCACCGTGCGTAAATGTTAAGAAATCAGTATTCCTCTATAAAATCACTGATTTGTAGAATCATCAACTGTTTTTGGACCATGTATTATCATCAATATTTAATATCGTATGATCTTGAGAGTTGTAAGGTCAAGTAACAGACAAGCCACTCGATTAATTCATATGAATCAAAACGACTCAGTGGCAATCAAGCATGACTCTAGAATGGCATTTTTTCATAATGAACTGTTTTACTGTAAACATCATGCGATATTGCTACTGCATTTGTCAGGGAAGCAATGCAACATAACATGGGAAAGTTGCAGCATGTAAATTCTGGAATACACAACTAATGAGACTACGGAATACCGATTTCCAATACACATCGAATACAATAAAATTCATAAAACATGCCGTCCGCTCTGGGTGTTGTGTACTATTAATTAATTTCTTCGATAAACATTTTATACAATTTATTAACATCGTGTGATTTGAGTATTATGCCACGAGTGAGAGTGAAGTATGTCTCCAAAATCATATTTCTACTCTTTAATAACGAAATTGACATGTTCATATTATTCGATTTTTATATACAAATGACTAGCAGTACCAAACCCATCTGTTCCCGGAACTCTGGATTTGCCGTCAGGAGATTTCCTGGGATCTCACCACATTTCTCCAAACACCGAATGTTATTCACGCTTATTACTCTTCGTGGAGTACGGATTTTTTTCGCGATTGTTTTTCTACGCCTTCCCTCTGTATGCAGGTGTGTTTTGCAAACACTTTCGTAATTTCTGTTTGACATATCATTATATAAATTTTTCAATGTATCGAGTTAATTTTTTCTCTTTAATAAAGTTGAAAAACTTTTTCCAAACGAGGCATATACTATTGGAAAGGATAATGCTAGGCGGCTCTAAGTTACTCTATTGTAGTAGGAATGCTCGGAATGTGGACACTTTTCTTCTTATACGCAACACTCGCCGAGCTGGATTCTCGGAGTGGGATGAAGTTTTACCAGCTCGTTGAGCGCCTTTCACAACTCCTACATACAAATTTTTAAGTGCACCGCAAGAAGTGTTTATGCGACAATTAGTATAGAGACGTTTCCTGACCTTACTGCATGTCAAAGTTCGGAAATGCCACGCCACTACTTGAGGGTCGCATCGCTATCAACCCGTGTGTCGGCAGGGTCTCAGACGCTCATGAGGGCAGACGGGATGACTAAAACTGGTGTTGGGTTGTAGGTTCCGCCACCGGAGTCAATGCTTTCCTGGCTATCCGGGATGAGCCGCGTCTCGGTCAACTGTGCTGACGTTTCGGCAATCTTGCTGTGACCTTCTTCATAGCTCTGAAGAAGGCCACAACAAGATGGCCGAAACGTCAGTGCAATTGACCGAGACGCGGCTCATCCCGTATAGCCAAGAATGCATAAAACTGGTGTTTACATGGCAGGTTGCATCAGATGAGGTATAACACATGCTTGAATAACCCAAATGTAATTATTGCGAAGATTTGGGTCCCTTTAAAAAGTTTCCCCGATATCCGATATATTAATAAAACGTTAAAGAAGGAGTGCGCTAGAAATCTTACCCTGGTTGACAAACGTCACGTAACGTTCCTGACGCTGCCGTTTCAACGGTTTGTGGCAGGTGCGGAGGTCCTGAAAAGTCTTCATTAAAAATGTTTCCAAAACACTATATCTAAATATTCCATATCACTTCAAAAATTGTGTATAATGGTTTTGCATAGTGTTCTACCAGCTGGCGAAATTTCATGAAAATCCGAGTATCTAGCATGGTGATTGTTGGGTGATGTTAGTTTTACTCAACAACTACTCATATTTTTTTTACTTTTCCTCCTTATGATATTGCGCAGGCAGGAAAAGGTTTGGAATCACACCAACCGTACAATGTGGAATTTTCGGTTGTCGAACAGCGGCGCGATCTTTTGTATCAAGCGCGTGTGTTTGCGTCCCAAGAACCCTCGCACGTTTTAAAAAACCGTTGGTAGCACTTTGTATTTTAGTTCGTGTAAGAAGGTGATGCTCTAGAGCGCACCACTGTAATGGTCCCCACCACATTATATGGGAGTAATAGGGCCCTGCCCTTCGGCATATCTCTCTGTTATCCGGCACCCAGATTTTGAAAGTTTCATGTGACCATTTGGTATAAAAGTTGTTACTTTTGTACTTAGCCGATGTTTTGTTTCCTGAGACACTGCACTAGGTAGCAATAGTCCATACCAGTGTAAGTACAATAATTTGTATCACAGTATTATTGTTTTAAATTTCTATTAACATCCTATGTGGGTAAGAGTCTCATGCTAGGCAGCGTAGTTTGCATTGAAAAAAACTTCTCGTGCTGGCACTTCGATAAGAGTAACATTTACATATATTATTGTGAAATGTACATAATGTCCCGGGAGTGTGGTTGGTACATAAGAAAGCTCATAAAAATGTGGCAGTATGATGATCGAAACATAATGACACGTCCGAGGTCGCGGTATTTTACGATCAGTTACTGCTTAATTTACTTTGGTCGCAAAAGCCTTCGTCTAAAAAGCATACCAAGTGTAAAGTGCACAAATACTGACTTTTTAACGTTTTGTGTTTATAAATTAATACAATCAGACATTTTATAAAGAATTTGAACGAACTTTTCAAATTAACTCGATAGATTTTTTTCTCTATTAATGAAATATTGATAACGAGGCGATAATGGGAACAAAGTATAGCATTTTGAAATTAAAACGTTCGTTCGAGTTGCGTACATTGTTTAGAACGATTTCTTGGAAAATCAGGATATCGTTTCCAATATGAGAGGCGCCAGTCATGTTGATTCATGTCGCCTCGGAGTTTTGTTTACTTTACAAGACATACAGTTTTATCTGGCCATGAGATCTTTGCGTTACGCTTAGGGCAAAGTAACACTTTCCAATCAATAAATAGTGAAAGTAAGTATTAGTTTCCATGCGTGAGTGCTGAAAAATAAATGTTTCGAAACTCCTCAATAAATCAGCCGTTCTGGTGGTGGCAAAGAGACCCGACTCACCGCTCCGGTTCGAATGGTGGTGGGTTCGAGTCCCGCCATGTTTGTTTCTCCCTTCTGAGATCCCACACGAGAGGAGCCCGCAAGAGTGTTGGTGTCTACAGTATGATCGAATGCGCGTCCCGATGGACCTTAAAGAGTAACTGGCTGTCTGCTGGAAATGTCCACAGGAAAAAAGTCAATAAATACGTCTTTTATATACAGATATCGCAATAGAAGTAACTGCAATAGTGAAACAATTTAATTACGTTCGCTTACAGTCTGAATGGATAAAAATGATTTATATTTCTGCCACATGAAGTATTGTTTCATAAAAAGTTTATTTCATCGTTAAGGTTTTTCGATCACATCTCGGGCATTTTAGTACAGGTGATTGGCACATGGAAGACAAGTAGAAAACAAATATTCTTCTGGTTGCCACTTCAAAGCCCAACATGTTACATGGAGAGAATTAACGTCTTCGTTTCCGTGATATGGAGCGTCAAAAATCCATGCGTGAATTTTCACTGTATGTAGTATAACTACTTGCTGCCAGCAACACGAATAACCAAATCGTGAAAAATTTAAAGAGTGAAATTCAGATTCTGTGAAAACAAAGCAATTCTATGCGAGTCGCGTGACGTTGAACACATTTTTCTGTAATTCTGTGTTCGCTTATAGCGGCTTTTGACTGGACGCTTTCTGTATTGGAAGCAGGTAGTAATAAAATAAAAGTGGAGATATGTTACAAGCAAAGGTGCACTCTCAGCTGCGCAGTTAATTATCATTCGGGGTCTACAAAGTATAGAGGTCATTTACAGAAATGTCATACATTGTATTTCCTTGGGCTTCAATTTAGAAAATCTATAAAAAAGAGCGTATCGATCTTTATAAATTACTTTTATACGAATACTGTATACGTACCTATATCGTATAAATACTGTATACCTAGCTAGGAAAGTTAAAAATCAGATGCAAAAGCGAAAAGAATGTCTTGATAACACAAATATTTCAACGACCCTGTGCTGAATACGTGTAGGGAAAGCTTGGTTTATCTCATATCTTGGTTCGTAATCTTAGTGATCACCTGTGTAGAAATTTGTATGAAACCTCTTCGCTTTTACCTTATGCTAAAACACAATTGCAAAATTGGTGTCTCACCCCACGTCCTTCCGTAAGGTTCCTTTTCTGGAGGTCATATGCATTATTTTAACTGAGAATTTTTGGATTCTGAAATATCCACTCCTCAAATGGGCTATTAAAAGGCGTTATGGGCTAACTTACCGTTAGGCACTATACATGGAGATAGAGTTAACTTTTGAAAATGTAATTTATTTTAATTCAGTTCTTATTGAGATTTTGACGGCACTACTACTGTGTTTTATTACCTCTATTATTTTAGTCTACCAGAACCTAGATGCCGAGAGAAACTTGTGTATCGTTATTACGAGAGTGTGTTTTCACAATGTAAACCAATGCGAATAAGCTGACTTGAATTATTAAAAATATCTCTAGGGTTTCGAAGCGGTAAAAAATTATCTCCCGTGGACATACTTAACAGAATTATCTCCTCTTGAGATATTTTCACTACAAAACAAGCTTGTAAATACAGAACTAAGTTTAAAATAATTAAAATGGAATTAGATAATAAATTACCCGCCTATTAACGTCCAAAAAAATATTATACTCTAAGCCGAAATAGGCATTTTATGTACCATAGAAATACAGTAAACCCTCATTAGCACGAACTTGTTTAACACAAATTTCGCCATAACAAGAACAAAACTCCCCGGCAAGGGATTACAGTAATACGGACATTTATTATAACCAGATAACATGAATATTTACAACACATTTATTTCGGTCCCTTGGCTCATTAATGAGCGTTTACTGCATTTATTGTAATATAAAGTCATGATACTTGTTTAGAATACATTTTGATTGTCTACCTCAAAATGTAAAATCGGTATTTCCCTCAAAATATTGATTGGTAAAAAATGTCGAGCGCGTCAACTTGACAAGGTCATTAGTAGTGTAATTGTAGTGTGTGTTTTTCCTCCGGTGTTGGCGGTGTTCTTTCCCAGCTGGATGGTGAGATCGGCGACGGTCTGACTGTCTGGGGGTGTTTCCCTACTCGGGTATCTCCGACCAGCACCTCGGTCCGAACAAGCTCTAACTCCCGACAAGTCTCCCGACATAGGTGGTAGAGTTGTGCTTGTTATAGGAAGTGTGGATAAGTAACGGCTGAGGATAGGACAAGGAAGAGGAAGGAAAGATGGCGCGTCCGTGCTCCGTGTGTTGCATACTGCTCCGGCATTCGCCTGGTGTTGATTGGGAAAAACACGTAGAACTATCGATCAGAGCAGCCGACTCCTGGCTGCGGCTGAATTCGACCGAGCTCTCTCTAGCTAATGTCGAAAATCCTGCTACCTTCGGGACTCGAACCTAGGATCTCCCAGACTGCAGTGACATTAGTTGATAACCTGAGCCATCTCTTCCAGTCGTGATGTATAGTTACGAGGTTTAACCTTACGCGATTGACAGCCGGGATCGCCTCGTGCTACAAGAGCGAGTTCGAACAAGAGGAGGAAGAATTGTGCGCTGGCCGAGGGCCGTTGTAATGAGTATCTCTTCAGCTCCAGCATTCCTGCCTTGAATATTGATCGGAGGAAATCACGGAAACTGTCCATGATAGCTGTAGGCTTCTGGTGGCGGTAACGTGTGACCGGGGTGTTTAAAATTAGGACAGCAAGCAAGAAACCGAAGTTCAGAATGCTTGAGTGCCGCACTCCCAACTTATAGGTTGTTTCCATGGCAACTAAACTACGTCTTCTGAAATGACAGATACGACGTTTTTCACTTGTGTACTTCGTACTCGGAAAATGTATTTGTGTACTTCGAGTTAACGGGTACGGCAACTTCTGGGGTCGTTATTCTTGTGAGTATAGTGCCAGTTAAAACCTGTTGATGGTCTAGGTAGGGGTTTCTTCTTTGCCAAACAGTGAGTAACGGCACCTACGTACACGTCTTCCTACTTTGACTGTGAGACTTTCTCCCACATGGGTGCACTATCCTAGCTTGCTTACGCATCCGACTGGTCTCCAATATGTGGTACACGTAGTACATGTGCATGTAAATGTAAGTACTTGTGTGTAAGGTGTTAGGATAGGATCGCGGGCGGTCCGTGACCCGTTTGTTAAGTTTCTACTTCGGAATTCGTCTGATATTAATAGGAGAAACTTCGTGAAAACTTTCTATCAGTGCGGTCAGCTGCAAGAATTCTTCTCCAGACAGAGGTTGAAAGAATGTAGCTAGTTTCAAAATCTGTCGACTCTGGGCCTCGACCCTTAGGGCCTTTTATTAAAAGCACTGCAGTGGAAAGTGTAGGGTAATTCAAATGATTCACTGGATTTTGAACATTTATATTTAGGAAACTATTACACATGACTCAATGAGTGATACAACTGTAAACTCTCTAAGGCCTCAATAGAACTGTAAACCCTACAAGGCTTTTACGTTGCCATATGTGTCCAATATATCCTCATTTTGTCAAATGTACCATATCAATGCATTATTCTTAATTTCGCCCAAACACAATGTCGAATTCGTTCAGAAACGTCCCTCACAGTATCAACAGTGGTATTCTTTAGTTCCTTTATTGTTGTTGAGATTGAAGATACGTAAACAATGTCTTTGCGGTGCCCATGGAAAAGAGGCTGCTGGACCCGATCCATCGTGAGGAAGTTCGTCATTAAGGAATCGACGCGCACCTGTACGCCAGTGCGGAGGAACATCGTCTTTTGAAGGACGGCATTTCCTAAATCGTTTTTAGGTTGTTGCAATGATCGCAAATTGTGGTTCATATTCCAAAATGCAATACTCAATATACTCGACAATATGAAAGCGCTGTAGTGCTGCTATCGAGAGAATCCCAATGCAGATTGCGTTTCTATCGACGTATCACTCGTGGTGTTATGTGTAATAGTTTTTGATATATATATATATATATATA
>BOPP01000069.1:909266-930877 GCA_017312745.1 Gryllus bimaculatus | reverse complement strand
GTTCTCGAAACCGAGCTTGTGAGGCGAGCGACACGTCGATGGTGCAAGTGGAGGAAAGACAAAGGGTCTGTAGTTCCCGAGTTCCAGAGCTAGGTGCGAGGCCTCACGTCGCGATATAACAGCGACTTTCCAAACGCGACCATCTAGTCAGCATCATTACTACCTTACTTAAAATGCGAATACTGCTTGCTGCACTCAGGTATGCTGAACTCAGATGAAGTATACTGAACTCAAGAAGGCTCGTATTTATGCAATTGACTGTTCAACCGGCATCTTCGTATCTTGCACGTTGAGAAGATACCAGGGGTGTAATCACTGAGTTGTTCCATCCTGTATATGTAGTTTAGCAGATTTTAGGGGTCCTAAGTAAATATGCCCTTATTCTCGAGTTTCTCGTTGACATAATATTTTGTTTAAATAATTGTTGTAGAAGATAAACCATTAATATGTTATGGGTAACTCAAAAATAATTCATTGGAACGAACACATTTTTCAAAGTGTATTAAGTACAGTATACCCTTCAATTACGCTTTCTTCGAACACTGTTCTGTTGTCAAATATTATTTTCCAACATTCACTGTCACTTTTCTTTAACATTTCCTAAAGAGAGACGTTTCACATGAAAAACCGGAGCCCAAAATGTGAATAGGCTATAACGAGCAATTGCCGTCATTGTCAAAAACGCGCTTCTTATGGAAAGTAAAAAGGTTGGCAGCTTTTGGGCTTGTGTGTGTGTGTGTGTGTGTGTGTGTGGAAGGGGCGGGAGGGCAGTGTAGATCGGGTGTCAATCAAAGAAAATGCTGTTTACTGCCAATTGAGAACACCTGGAACCGTCGTTCCTTCTGGAAGAGAAAGAAAGAGGGGGAGAAAGAAAGAGGGAGAGGGAAGGAAAGAGGGAGAGGGAAGGAAAGAGGGAGAGGGAAGGAAAGAGGGAGAGGGAAGGCAAGAGGGAGAGGGAAGGCAAGAGGGAGACTCAGACAGACACACACACACACACACACACACACACACACACACACAGGGTTGAAAAAGGTTACTCTTGTGAGATTACGAAAAATATTTTGTAACGGTTTGACGCGTTCGGTTGTTCGACAATGTAGATAGATGTGTTCTAGTAAAGCAATATGCAGAAGATACTTTAAAAAATTAAGGAGCAAGGAAAATATTTCCTCAGATTAGGAATGAAAAAGAAATGCATTGCAGAGGACTTTTTTCTGTAATTGTAGTTTCCTTAAAACATTTGTCGTCGTCCAAATTTTTTGGCTCATTCACAATTTATTTTTTTAAATTAATATCTATTTTGGTCTATGACTACTCATGAATAAAATTCAGAGATAAACCAAAATTTTGAATTTTTTTAAATGTTTGGCGCAATGAAAATGTCATACGACACTTTTATTTAACAAATAATGAGTAAATTCGTTTTTAGTTAACCATTAAAGAGACCTACACATTTTTGGAAGATCGAAGTGAATGTTTGTATCTTGTAATTTCAGATATTCAGTAATTCAGTAATTTCAGGAATGCACGTAAGCCGTGCTGTGTGCCAGTGCGTTGTTGGATCACGTTCTAGACTCACAAAAAATGCATTTTAATCTTTGATATATTTTATAACTTCCACAGTCCAATTAGTCGATATCGGACTGCCCTCGTATTTTCGAAACCAACTAATAAAAGGGCCAATATAACGTCTTCAACGTTAAAGTCGTATTAAAATCATTCATAATTCCTTCTGATGGTTACTACTGAAGATATGATTAAAACTTTAATGCCGTAAACGTTTTACATTTTTAATTACAGAAAATATACTATACTTTAGGTACAGTTTTGCATGTAAGGTCTTATTTTATGAACAGTAAATCTCAAAATACGAGTCTACATACAATGCACAGAAAAAAAAGTAATAAAAGTTATGAACCTACGATATATATTAACTCTCTACGTATGAAACTATGAATCATGCTTTTTTTCCACGGAATGAAATCCGGATTATTGACGGCCAGTATTTTTGACGTCCGAATTATTCACACTCTACAGTACTTTTAAATGTTAGGGGTTATTGAAATTCTTTAGTTGCCAGGGCAAGATGCGCAATTGTCAAATCGTATCCATAACTCACTTCCTTCTTCGATTATTGTCACGTACGAATCGTAACTAATTTCTTGTTCTGTTCATCTAATTACCAGTAGCTTGTCGAGTTTTTACAAGACATTTAAGTAATTGTTAAAAGAAATGAAATCACACCGTAATTTCTGTTTGTATGAATGTTTACACAACAGTAGGTTTTAGTCTAGATTTAAATGATGATAGTGGTTTATAATGATTGTATCTACGATTGAATATTCCTAACTCTGAAAATATTGAATCATCAGAGATATTAAATCATTGTTTACTAAAATACGTGCAACTGCACAACTGCATCATTTTACGCTGTTTTGATATGTTATAGTAGTGAACGAAACGAGTGTATAAATAGGCGTATAATTGTACAATGTGGTATGATTAAAGAAACGAGCGACGATAGGAGCGTGTTTCTTTATTTACCACGAGTGCAATTATACGCATTTATACACGTGTTACGTTCAATATTTTTTCGTTTCCATTCAAAAATATTTTTATATTGAATAATAAAAATATATCTTTAGTATTCCATATTTACTTTGATGATGTCATTTTCATTCCGAAGAAGACCAATTTGAATAGGCCTAGCCTGTGACTTTACGATCACCATAGTGACTTAATGAATTAAGAAAGCATGGTGGATTACAATAATATTCCGGACGAAATATAAAAAGAAGCTGAAAAGTCACTGAATGCATTGCTACCTACAAAAAGTAAAGATGTCTATGAAAAAGAATATAATCTATATATCTATAGTGGAAAATCTCTAAGGGAGTTACACGTAGTAGTAAGTAAGCTTACATGTGTTCATAAATGTTTGTTTTTCATGTTACACGGAACCTTTGAATTTCAACTTTTTGTTTATTTATTTGTGTTTCCGTAGAGACTTAATTAAACGAAGCCTTTTGCCGAGTTCTCATTGATAGTGGCGTGGTTTTAATTACACGCGTGCAATTAAAGTAGTGATAATAAACGATTTTTTATGTAATTAATTAGCATAATTCATGTAGAAAACGAAAAAAATTAAAACTCATTGCTTGCCAGCAAAAGGTCTTATTTCAGCGCGATGAACATCCGCTATCGCATAAATGCTCTATGTTGTTGAACAAGGTAGTAACATAAAATTGATGATGCACTCAGCAAATCGAGGACACTACAAACTTCTCTTTCTAATGAAGTTTTTCATCTACCCTCTCAGAGCCTTTCGCCTTCAGCTTGGAAATGTATACTAATGTTCTTACACCATGAGACAGCGCCGTATGCACCAAAAAATAACGAAAAGAAAAATATAAAATGTGCTAAAGCTTCATCAGAACCTTGTAAAGCCATATCTTACCCAATAAAAAGTATTTATATTTACGCAGCGCTGTACCGTGCTAGGGCGCAATTACAATGTTGCGGTGAGTTTGACGCTAATTTCTACCATGCCGGCGCTCTAATCTCGACTCTCTCGCGGTTTCCGGCTCGTTTAGCGGCTTCGGAGGAGTAACGTTATTGTGGGTGGTGTTAACGTATCAGAGTTACGACGGACATCAGACTTTTATACCCAAGGACGATGGACATCGGACAGATGGATATCGGACTTTTATACCCAAGTTTGCGAATTTAAACCCAATCGAAGCCTTGTAGTTTTAAGGGAGAAAATACCCTTCGTACGTATTCCGAGGGGAAATAAAATCAGCTGTACCATATTGTAGATTTCCTGCACGTTAACTATCATCGAGATTGAAAGAAACCTCGGAGCTAAATTCATATCGCCTGTGTGATATATTTTTTTGGCAATGATCGCAAAAGGTGCGTAGCAAAAGTCGCGGGCTCAGGCGGAAGAGGAGACCTATTAATCTGCTGATGGACCTGAGCCTCGCCACGTGGCAAAAAAGGCATAATTGATTGATTGATCGATCGATCGATTAATTACTCTTTCTAGGGGCGAAGGGCCCCGGCGGTCCCATTTTTGGAACCTTGCAGAAGACATAGGCTTATTACTAGAAGGGTATTTTCAACATTCCTTATGAGTTATTCTCAACTGGGCCTCATATGGCAATTTTTATATTTTCGTTGTTCATTTTAAGTAATTTCGTAGGAACATAAACATGAAAATATGACAATATGACCTTGGGGGTACACCAAACCCCTCACTTCAGCCACTGGAGTCCACGGTACCAAATGCATAGTATCAAATGTTATGTCTTTGGATGTCTGCGATTACATATATAATTCGTATAGCATCCGTTTAGCAATCACTTCTCTAAATTCACAACAATTCGATAAATGATTTTGTTTTACATAATTACTTCATTTAAACCCAAGTAAATAAATGTCAAGAAGATGAAGGTTATAATTAATAAATTGTATCCTCCTTTTAGTCAAAAGGTTACCAAGATGTTTGCGGTCACAGCCGCAAGATCTTGTACTTTGTAGCTATCACGTAGAAAGTTTAAATTGACAAGCAGTTGTCGTGCTCGCCAATGAGACGGCAAACTACTCTTGGTACAAATGTTCATGAGCATCTCAACACAGGAAAAGAGCTCTTCAACTGAGATGCAACCGTGTCTTCGGGGAGAAGACATCGGTCACGCAGTATTACTGAGATTGATTCCGGAATAAACTAACGAGAAATATCTTCCGCTCATGATTATAAATCCACACGACTAACATTCACAAGCATAATTCATTGTTATTTATTTTTTATACGATTTACGCGAAAGGATGTAGGTATTGTAAAGGCTTACAGGCCTTCGACCTAGCCACATAGGATCAAGTAATCTGATTCGTTTGTAATAATTACCTATTAAATAAATAATATTTTTTTATACGAATGTTATTTTTTTATTAAATCTATAATTTCCTGTCGGTAATTTTTGGAAACTTTTTTGCGAATGATGTATGGTACCAAAATGAAAAGGCTGAGGTTTCTCCCAGGAGTGCGAGGCCTGCGGTCGGACGCGCGATCTCCCACAGACGGCAGCCGAAAATCCGGATTCGGTCACTGCGTATTCCGCCCGGCCGGCTCCTGAGAATGACCGAGCGGGGCTGGCGAGGGACGGGGGCTGCGGGCGGGGACCGACACTAGGGGGCGCTGGCAGCAAGCGCAGGCCGGGGGGCAGGCGAGTGCAGGGCGGCGGCGGAGCGGGCACGGGCGGGGCGGGGCAGGTCGGGTGCGAGGCAGGGGCGTGGGCAGGCGAGGGGCAGCAGGGGCTGGGTTCAATGGGCAGGGGAGGGGCGCGGCGGCCAGTCCCGCCGCTTTGCGCGCCGCTGCGCTCGACCGGGGCGAGCGATGCGTGAAGCTCCTCCGCGGACGTCTTGCCCGCCCTGCTCCCTTCGACATGCGTGGTTGTGGCGTGGCGTTGGCGTGGCGTGGCGTGCGTGACGTGCGTGGCGTGGCCGTAGGCGCGGAGGGACGTGGCGCGGAGGGGACGTGGCGCGGAGCGACGTTGGCGCGGAGGGACGTGGCGCGGAGGACGTGGCGCGGAGGACCGGGGCGCGGAGGTCTGGCGCGGAGGGTCGTCGCGCGGAGGGACGTGGCGCGGAGGGACGTGGCGGCCCCTGCCCTCAACGCACCTCCACCGCAGCGGAAGTCTGGCGAGTGAGTGTTTCCGGGTGCGTCCAACTGCTGCGCTCGTTACCCCGTTTAAGAGCAGGTTTTGTTATCTCGGAGTGCGCGGACCCCTCCCCCCCGCCCGATGATGAAATCCAGTGCCTACTTCACATCGGTTAGTTCGTCATTTTTCTCTAGTAGCCGGCGTACCGCCGCAACCAAAACAAGCTATATAGTACGCGACATGTGAGGTAGTGTAGTGCATGTGAGGTGTTTGTGCGTGTGTGTCTTAATGAGAGGTTAGGATAGATACGTAAGAGGAAAGACTGCGCACGGTCCATGGCCCGTGGGTTAGGGTTCGGCTCCGGCATTCCCCTGGTTTTGATCAGAGAAACCACGGAATATTACCCATTACGGTAGCCAGCTGCTTCAATTCTCCTCCATACAGCGACTGAATTCAACTTGGTTACATTGGGACTCACACCTAGGACCTCCCAGTGAGCGAAGTCAGCTGATGTTGCCACTGACCCATCAATGTCTTTCGTAGCCTTTTCGTGGTCATTGGAGATAGATAATATTGTGACAAACCAATGGATATAACTATGTTGTCTAATGAGAGTGAAATTGATGAATCAATAAACAAATATGTTTATATGAGTGGTGATCGTGTCACGGATCGATGAGTTAAATTTATGAGTAACTATAAGTATACGTATTTCAAATAGCATTGTGTGTCAATTCGTGTAAACAATGGCGACACTTATCCTGTTGCAATCCATGTACAATCTCACCGCGAGGTGTATTATTGTCCTGTGGTAGACGTTTACTGCATTATTTCAAATATTTGGAAATGCAGATGTTTAAATTCATTGTATTATTGGCCATGACAGGAGACACATCTGGGAAATAGAATCAAAAGATATGTAATTCACTAAATATTGATCGTTATGTGCTTTTGGTTTTTTACATTATTGTATTTCTATATTTTATTTTTACTTAACAATGATACGCATTACGCATACTTAACAAGCATACAATTAATTAAAAAAATCCCCGCCAATTGTATTTTTTGGCGTGTGCATAACACCATGAATTGACAGTCTGATTTTAGCACAACCAGCATAACCGCTGTCCCATTAGCGACTGTGATGGGGTGGTCCTAGGGTTCGAATCCTGTCGGTGGTGAATTTTCGTCACTTGGTAGACAGGTAGATCAATTTCAGTTGCTTCTCGGAGGAGAATTCTGGCGGCCCCCGCAGCTCTGATCGGTAGTTTTCCATGATTTCTCTATCAATACCAGGCGATTATCGGAACAGTACCTTCACAAACCGGCCACGCGATATTTTTGCTTCCTCTTCATTGTGCTATCCTCTCTCCCCCCCCCCCCACACACACACATACACACACATACATACATACACACACACACAAGTACATACATTACACTACCACAAATGTCGGCATCGTAGAGATTTTCTCGGGGCTGTGGAGGCGAGTTGTTGGGCGAGATACCTAGAAGGGGATTATTAGTTAGGATAATGATCCTAACTAATCATTAGTTCGTTAGTTCTATTTATTTATTCGTTCCCATGCTGTAAACTGTTTGAGCAAAACGTTAGTAATTCCACAGATTATTTTATCAATGTGACCGACTATTTTCTTTCCTTAAACAGGCTATTTTAATTTTCCATCGGCGCGATAAAGTTTCAGCAGAATTACTTCAGGAGTATTACGAGGTTCTCCTTTTGCGAGTCGTTTGCTAGGGACCCCTGTGTGCGGTGTTAAGTCGACTTCCACAGTTTCAGCAGTCGTGCTATAATATTTAGGGCACAAGATTGCAAAGGCGATTATTACGGCAAGAGAAGTTCACGAGCGCAGCGAATGGGCAGTCAGGAATTTCGAGACAAGTTCTGTAATACTCTACGACTTTCTGCGTTGTTTTGCTCACGTTTACACATCTAAGGACAGTAGTACAGTAGTTCATATATTCATACTTCCTCACTCGTTTTCATAAATTGTACTAAAAATAAAAATTGTTTAGAAGGTTACGGTCTCAGAAATCCAACACGAGATTCCCTTTGGAGACCAATAAACAGTGTTTTAAGGTCTTCTGTTTAAGAGTTAAGCAAGATTGTAACGCGAGTTGTATCGTAACGTATGTTTTGTGTTATATTTTTAGCATGTGCATTTATTCGAAGCACAATCTCCAAGATTCTAGATATTTAGTTGTCATTCTCACGTTTTTTGCTTAAATCTGTTTGATTTATCCATGGGGTACTTTTGAATCCACTTATAGCAAAATTACAGCGTTTGAGACTGTATCTGGCGTCTTATAAATAAAACAAATTTCCTTGACACATTATTTAGATGGGATAAAATAGTTTCTTGTTTGCCCTGAGTTAAGATGGTTCATTTGAGAAGAAAGCCACATTTTGAGTAATCCTAGCAAATGTATCTTACAAGACGGTGAAATATTCTTTTTAAGTAGGTAAGCTCTGAGCGTTTCTCTCCTGATTATTTAAAAAAACTCCAGAATCTCGATATAATTATGATTCATGTATTACGAAATACATGATTTTCTTGGATATAAATGTTCATGAACTATTATAAACTTTAATAGAGTATAACATTCGTGTGTAAATCTTTGTTCTATGAGTGTTGTAAATGTAAGAAACTCAACTGCCTCTGAGTTACAGACTTCTGTAAAAATATTGTATGAGTTTTAATGTTTCAAAAAAACGTTCGTATTATCGTTCCATATTTCTTGTAAAGTTCTTCACACTATCCAGAAATAATCCTCAGTCGGTTGTGTTGACACCTCATGAGAATACCATAAGTACACATTTAAAAATAAGGGTACATTGGCTTTGAATGAGCTTAAAGAACTATGTAGTGAATCTTCATTTTTCAAATAATTAAATAATGCGTAATTTCTGAGGAATCTTTATCATCGGAATAGTCAAGTAATTTGTAAATCTTTGTTGGATTTGGCTCCTCCGCACGAACTTAATGCTAACCAAGTGGCAAAAGTTTTGTTATCATTATATCTTTTGTGTTGATACAACCACTTCGTGATTCATTAATTGCAATTGCAGTGTTCTTGTAATATGTTTTTCAATTGAGTTTTATGCATTAAAAATTCAAGTATCATGAACAAAAAACAAATCGTATCCAGAAAGTACGTTTTCCTAGGCTGTCAACACAAATAAAATACAATTTCACGGTAAACATCGCAACACCTACAGTTCAGATTGCACTATTTATGAATCTATTTTGATGGCCAAAATTGCGACATTTGTCTTACGGTAGAATCAACATTTGGCGTCGAAGTGTGCCGCCTGATATAGGAACCAATGTTTGACAGTCACCTACTAGTGTTGTATACTGCTTCACGTAATGTTGGCCGAACAGAAATTTCTTGAAGTGTAAGAAAATATTGAAATCGCCGGGGCGAGATCTGGACAAAAAGGTAGGTGGTCTTACAGACAACCACGCACAGCTAGGCTCACAACAGATCCTATGCAGCAGTCCCGCTTTGACTATTCCAGGCGATTTCCATATTTTCTTTCGCCTCAAGAAATCCCTGAACGGTCCGCATCACGCGTATAACAGTGATGCAGAGCAAAACGTGGCTTCAAACACTGGTATTTTTTCTCCTCTCAGGCGGCAGACTTCTACAACACATGGATAGAAACGTTGACCCCAGAGTATGTCAAATGTCTAAACACTGTCTGTCACTCCCAGAGTTGAGATATTTGACATATTCTGGAGGCGATTATTTGACAAAATGCAACAGGTGCTGTATCTGACACAATAAAGTTTTCCATTAAATTGTTTTCTTCTTGTTCACGACGTTGGGATGTTTACTTTCTGAATGCACAATTTACACTGTAGGGTTCGTAGTTTACCTACACGGTTCTTTTCGCTTATTCAAAGCAGGCGTTCTATTATCTGTATACGTTTTAGCCTAGTCGTCTCATTAGCTGCCGACGTATCCGTCTGGGGCTAGAGAAATTAATGACGTCAGGGCTCTATCATTGTTCGGCTTTGCTAGGAATTTTATTCTTCCGAAGCAAAAATTTGCAAGTAAAATATGAGTCTAACAAGTCGGTTTAGAAGACGGTATCACGAAAGGCTATTAACAAGACAAAGAAAATATTGGAATCCGAATTGTGTTCCAGTAATACCTTATCAAACTCCGAATGAAAACTTTCTTGAATATGTGGTGGGATTGCCTACGATGTTTGAAGTAACATAAGTCATTCGCACTGAATCGCCTGGTAGCCAAAAACCACTAACAGTATCCTGTAAAACTACGTCTATAAGTTGCTTCTCTCTAACAAATATTCTTCAGAATTATTTTAAGTCCTTGATGTGGAAAACAGGCAACACAAGTATCGCCCCTCTTCACGTTTGCCTTTGTCCGATCTTCATTCGTTTCAATAGTCCGCCTTGTGCCTGTCCTCACCTAGGCTGTGCTGTCTTGCCCCTCACATCCTCCCTCCTTCTGCTGCATACCCCTGCACTCGATCCGCCTCAGCTCTCACCCGCACCCCACCTTCTCACCCTCTAAATTCATCCTGCCCCGTTCCCAACTGCGTGACACTCGCCGATGCTACCTGGGTTCCGCAAGGCTCGATCTCAGGTCCTATCCTCTATCTGTTACACGTAAACGATATGCCGTCGTCCATTAAAAACGGAAGAACGGTTCAGTTTGCCGATGACACGAATGTTCTTGGCAAAAAAGAAACAATAAATAGTACGATTTTAGAAGTTTCAAATTGGTTTTGTAATAAAAAATTAATAGTTAATGAAGGAAAAACAGTTTCAATGCATTTTTGCCTTTCAAAACAGCAATCGCATGCTCTATTGAAAATGAAATAATATGCATTTAACTGATGTCCTGTAACAAAATTGCTAGGTCTGTCAATACAGTCAAACCTCAAATGGAATGCACATATTACAAAATTAAATACTAAATTAAGTTCATTATGTTACGCATTCAGAGTTCTATCAAATTCTGGCAGCCTTCATGCAGCTCGTTGCGTGTATTTTGCAAATGTACATTCCCGCTTGAGATATGGTATAAAATTCTGGGAAAACTCATCACGTAGTAATCAGACCTTTAGACTGCAAAAGAAAATTATTCGAATAATGAAAAAAACCATCCGCGTTACCCTTGCAAGCCTCTCTTCATTGAGCTTGGAATCTTACCACTGACTTGCCTATATACGTATGAATCTGTAATATTTGTCAAAAGTGACTTACTTAACCGTTAACGTTATATTTTAATCCCTGCTGATATTTATAATTACAACACGCGTCGTAAAAATCACGTTCATGAAGTGTCAGTATCGACAGCTCACTATCAGAAATCCACATATAATACGATCGTACATGTACGTTACTTTACAACGCACTGCCAGATGACATTAAACAATTGAAGTCGGTTCACAACAGAGCAACGTAGCCAGAAGTGCACTGGTTTCGGTAACTGTCATGAACTTCTCTTTTTTTCTGGCGCTACAGTTTCATTGCGCCGTTTCCATTCCTTTTAGCGTTTATTGTGAAAGATAAAGATAAATTTATTTAAACTGCAATTGGGTATAACCCGTTGGCAGCTAATTATATAAAGAAGATCCTACAACTTACAAAATATTATATAATAATAATATTAATCATAATAATGGCACAATAATAGAAATAGTGGCACACAATAATAGTAATATAAAGTCTCACTTCATAAAACATTAAGTTACATTAAGAAAAAGGAACTTGTGAAGAGAACGAATTCCTGTTCCCGTCCTCGCCTTCGCGTTGCCGTTGTCTTTCGCAGCCGATTGTGGAGCGGCCTTCTCACTCGCACATGCACTCTGCCCCGACCCTAACACCGTCACCCTCGCCACTACGCTCATTAGTCACCACAATCGCCAGTGCCAGGCCCACGCATACGCCCATGTCCATGCCAGTGCCTATGCCGATGCCCATGTAAATGCCCATGCCAATACCCATGCCAATGCCCATGCCAATGCCAATGCCCATGCCCATGCCAATGCCCATGCCAATGCCCATGCCAATGCCCATGCCAATGCCAATGCCCATGCCAATGCCCATGCCAATGCCCATGCCAATGCCCATGCCAATGCCCATGCCAAGTCCATGCCAATACCCCTCGCCGCCGCCTGCAGCACCACTACCCACCACCGCCACGCTCTGTCCGACACCTACCACTGCCGCTAACTCTACACCACCACAGCCACAGCCACCGACGTCGCCAAGAGTCACCCGCCATCCTCCACCGCTGTTACTACCACTCCGCCCGTTCCGCCGTTGGCGCCACCCCCGCCGCAGCCTATCCAAGGGCGCTCTTGAAGTGCGCGCTGCGTCGTCTTTTTCCGCTGCTTCCACCCCTCCCCCGTCCCCTCCCCTCCCCTCTCTCGCCCTCGCCCTCTCGGCCACTTGCGGCGGCATTCGAGTGGCAGCGGGGCCCAGCCGGCGCGCAATATGGCGAAGTGGGCGGGGCTTTATGATCGTTCTCCTCTACTCGCTGTAATCCTCTTTCTTCATTTGGCGCTGCGACGAATACTTTCCGGAAATTTTCTAGGTCGCAACTAACTACTCGATGGCTGGAGCAGACGTTATGTGGCACAGTAAATGAACTCCGTTTCTAATGCAAGTGGTGAATGAAAAGATGCCAAACTTAAACCCGCCAAAGTAAGCCATTAGTGCCTTGGAATACTGAATATCAATGGTAATCAGGAAGTTTTCGTGCAATGGTGACGTGCATAGAATTTTTTTTTCGAAAAAAGAGTTGTTAATTTGATCTGCATCTCTGTACAATACAACATTCCAGCCTTCACACTTCAATCAGTTATGTACATAACATATGCCTACCTATTTTTAAAAGAGATTGCTTAATTTTTACCCTTTCCATTGCTTAACTTTAAATTCCTCGCTATTGCTTGTGCGGTTTAGAATAAGTATTGTTCTGCTGTGCGGAAAACTACGAATTTTCGACAGAAAGACATTTTTTGCCGCGCCCTAGTAACGAAATGTGAATAATCTTGTCCATATATATCATTTTCTCTAACTCGTTGTGTACTTAGAATCCATGTTCTGTGCGCTTGATACCAAAACTCGATTGACAGTTAAACATCTGTCTGTCCATGTGTATATTGTAAATGCAGGCGCTTAAACTCTCTGGCC
The DNA here is from genome assembly GCA_017312745.1 of Gryllus bimaculatus. Taxonomy (NCBI): domain Eukaryota; kingdom Metazoa; phylum Arthropoda; class Insecta; order Orthoptera; family Gryllidae; genus Gryllus; species Gryllus bimaculatus. The sequence goes on along the minus strand of BOPP01000069.1, from coordinate 918,012 downwards.
AATTTTATCCAAAAGTGATATTCCTAAATCGATCTGGTTAATATTTTGGGCTCTTTAATTTGAAATCGATACTTTAATTTTAGGGGGTGCTTTTACATGATGCCTGTGGGATATTTTCAAATTTTAAAAAATGGATCCACATTTTTTTATTATATTTTGTTTTTGGTTAGCATAAAGGACACTTAAGAGAATGGAGCAAGTTTCAAATTCGTTGAAATACTTGAGTTTTGCATTGAGTGCAAAAGTTCGACATTTTGGAGCGTTTTCTTACAACTAAAATATTGAAGATAGAGATTTTTCGTTAATGAAATCTGTTCTTTAAACACAGATTATGAAAGAAGGTCATGTACAATTTTTCAAAATTTTGAATATATTCGCGTATTTTTGCGTGAAATATAGGCATTTTAATTATTTTTTAATTTTTTCTAAAAAATTCTACCGATTTTTTCCTGTAAATTTTTCTCTCATAAAGAATGGTAGAAAAATAGGTGCTATTAAATTTACCATCAAATACTCTGTATTTTTTAACAATCCAAATGTTTTGATAGTTGAATATGGTATTCAGAATTTGTTGCCTCGCTTTGACGTAATCAAGGCAAGCTTATGTGAAATATTATTCTTTCTTTTTTGCTTAATGTAAAAATACGGTATAAGTTAAATTTACGTATGATTTTTTTATTTGTAAAATTTAGAAATAACTACAGTTCCTGGGATTAACAAAAGGGAGACCTTGGTACCACTTTTTGAACACCCAACGTAAAGAGGGCAAAAAGGCGTATGAAAATCGATTTTAGTGCAAACAAAATGTATTATAAAGAGAGAAAAAATTTCAAGACGAAATGACAAAACGAATTCCAATTTTACAGAAAGTATAACACGAAAATAACACACATTCCCACAAAAGTATTACGACAATAGAATACATAAAAGTCCGCACACATTAAATTCAAGATGTTATTCACTGGTGTTTGTGAAAATTACAACACTCAGAAGGTCTGTCCAGAATCACTTAACAATCGGTGGATGGGTAGAACAGCGTAGCCATAAGAAGTGATTAAAATTTCATAGAGATGGCGAGGACGTTGGCCTAGCAGCGCCCTGCTTTGTGTGATAGGTCAGGTGTGTTACGCTCCACTCAGTCGGTGTAGAGCCGTCAAATATCGTCGAAACGTGCAAGCAAGTGCCAACATCCCCCGTCGACGTCAAAAGGCGCAATATTAGCATCTGAGTGAGTTCGAACACAATTATCGGTCTCCACAATGCGGGTTTGTCGTATCGTGGCATTGCCGCTTGAACGGGGCGCGCTGCTACAACAGAGATGTATGTGTGGAACCCGTGGATAAGAGGAGGGTCGTACATAGAGACGGGCGGGTACTGCACCACACAATGTGGCCACAGCGTAAATGTCCGCCATCATGGCCGTACCTGGCGGAACGGCGTCGTCCACTTAGGACCACTGCTTGGCTCGTCTAGGCTATCCGGGACGAGCCGCGTCACTGCCACGGTGGCTAACGTTTCGGCCAGCGTATTGCGGCCTTCTTCAGAGAGTACTGCTGTGCGGTCCGTACTGTGACAACACAAACTCCGGAAGCCTACGCAACCAGTGCTTGGCTCGACTTAGGAGCACTGTAACAGGCTGTAACAGCACTGTAACAGCTCGACTTAGGAGCACTGTTGCCATGCCTGCGTCGACCACTCGACGCCTTCTGCTTAGAGCTGGACTGGTGGCACGCAGAACACTGCGTCGGATTTCGTTGACCAGAAACCACCAACGCCTCAGACAGCATTGGCCGCGTGAACGTGTTCACTGGTGTGCTGAGTGGCAAAATGTAGTGTTTCCGGACGAGTCATACTTCAATTTGTTCTACAGCGATGGCGGCGTACGTGTTCGACGCTTCCGTGGCGACAGAAATCTGCCAGCCTCGATTGTTCCTCGCCACAGTGGTCAAATCCCAAGTGTCATGGTTTGGGGCGCCATTAGCTACATTGTGCGATATCACCTCATACGTATAAACCCATCTGATCAGCAACAACTATATCAGGAAGGGGGGGAAGCCCCCTTTTGCAAGTAGCTCTATATGCCAAAATTCAGCAGAACAATGCCCGACCGCATTTGAGGAGATTTTTGCAAGTTTTGTGTGAAGAATGACGGGTACCCACTACTTCTCTGGCCTGTACGTTTGCCTGACATGTCGCCCGTCGAACATGTTTGGGATGTGATCGGTCGGCAACTTGTTTATTCGGGTCCTGTTGCAACCACTATCGATGGTTAAGCATAGAAACTGCGTGGAGATGTGTTCTCTAGCAGTATATACAGGTTCTCTTTGAATCTATGCCACGACGTCTACTGGCTCTGATGGCGCTTAGCGGCTTCACACCGTACTATATACTCAAGATGTCAAGATGCTGGTACAGTTCTGTAATTCTAATTATGTGATTGTACTGTGATAATCCTGTGGAATACATTTTATTGTAGTAGTACGCCTCGTTTTTGGTGTTGCAATTTTCTCAAACACCAGTGTGTTATCTGGTGTGAAATTACATAGGTGCCCGACTTACGCTCGCGGACTCTCTCTGAGCTACCGCGACATGACCTAATTAACTACCTGAACGACGCCGGTTGAGAGACTGTGTGCCCTCTAGGACATTGAACACCAAATATTCATACACAAGATTAAGCATTTGAACTTGTGCAACATATCAAGGAAATCGCTCAAAATTTGACCAAGTAGTACCAACAGAATTGCCATTGACGGCCCAGAATTATTTGCCTAAAATCACAATATTACACCCAACAACATAAAACAAGTAACAAAATGCAGAACTCTCTGGCTACACTGTGTTTCGCAACTGTGTCTTCGTCGCAGCTTCCAGTCATTAAAACCGACGCCCTGTCTGTACAGAGAAAGGGAGAATACCTAGAAAGGGGAGAGATTACTTTAGCGGACTGAGCAGGTGCTTTCTCCGCACAAAGAAGAGCTTACGTCGCGCCGGGCTGTGAGCTGCCCGGTGGGAGGGGGGAAGGCACTTGTCAAGGTATAAAGCCCAGTTTGACTGAAATTGCGATTTTTTTTTCATTGCACATACTATTTATTGTAACGTCTCATACAATATTTGAAATGAAGGGGTTGAACATTAATGATAAAACGAAATAAGATTATTTAAAAATGATTAACAATTGACTAACGTTGCAGTTTACATTTGTGCCAATTATTCAATAGAATTGGTCATCGTTGACGTTTAAGTTGATGGTTCTGTCTACGCGTCACACATTGTCACACGGCATTGCAGAATGAATGGTATCATGTCCGATGCGGCATGCCTGGACCTCCGCGGTGCTCATCCGGGACGAAGCTGGAATGCAGGCGTCCTAGACAGGTCGCCGATTACCGGACGCGTATGTAACCCCGCAGCTGAACCAAGGAAGCGGCCCACTCGCTGTTGTTCGGACTCTGGCATGAGTCGTTCTAAGCTAGCGTTCTAGCATTAGGCGTTCTAAGCGGCACACAAGATCCGTTTCCGCAGGTGCCTGAATTTATACTGCCCGTACCGCAATGTAGTTCTCGCTGCAGGCAGATTCACTGCGACGATAACACATTCGGTGGCTGCTTGTCAAAAACAAGGCAGAGCACCTGATTCAACTGCAGACGACCTTTAAAAACATGGTCGTTCACACGAACGTGTCGATGACAAACTGCTTGTCGAAAACAATGGAGACCTGCTGAAGGCAGCGTTGCCACGTGTTCGAGTTGAATGATGAGACGAACAAGAATGGGTGAAGAAGAAAGAGAGGGGGAGTCGCATATACGCACCTGGCGGAGATTTTGTCGACGAGGCTGTGAGACGAGGGAGTGGGAGTTCGTTAATTTCAATCAGGTTTTGCAATTCTGGTCGGGGACGTGGGTGGAAGTACCTTTTGGTGTTGGAGGCTACAAGGCATTTCGCCGGCGGTTGCGTTGGCCGGCGGTGGGGTTGCCGGGCGCAAGTGAAGGCCGTGTCAGCTTCTGAAGGCGGAAGTGACGCCGCGGCGGCTAGAACTTTGTGGCGTGTACGAGACAGTGTCGGAGACACTCGTGGCTGTCACACCACCCTCCCTCGCTGCCTGAGAGGCCAGCTGAGTGCTCGTGCGGAAGCGGAAAGGGGGGGGGGGAACGTCGGCTGTCGCCATCTGGCGGTTTGTCCAGAAACTCCTTCTCGCCTAGATACGCACGATCTCGGGAACTGTTGAGCGTGAAATTTGTAATATTTTTTCACGTCCAACTAAAATATTATTATTCTTTTAGCATGATTTACCCTAAACCATTTCCTTAGCAAAGCCGGCTCAAGGCGTCAACTGAAGTCACTGCAGTGCCTCTGATCGGAAGGTTCTAGAATTCGAGACCCGACGGGTACGTTTATTCTTACCACTTACACATACACTACATTATCACACTTGTCTATAGATCGGACGGGAGCTTAAAGCTTGATCCGGCTGAGGCGTGCCTCACTGGTGGGAGATACTTGGGTGAGGAAATACCCCATAAGCCGATGTAGGTGGGCGCCGAGTCTCACCAACTAGCGGGGAAAGATTACCATCTCTCGTTTTGAAAACTTCTACTGCACTTACGGGACTAATGACTTCGCAGTTAACGCACCCGAAATCGCCGATCGATCAGTAAACCCTAAAACATTTCGTTTATATATACTCGATACAAATTTATCTTGGAGATAGAATTGCAAAAGATGTGCGAATTTACTTTTCACTCATTCTGGAAACAGCGTTCCATCAACAGTATTGTCATTCGGCCACTCGTGTAGGCATGCGACACATTCATCACGTTTTGCTTTGTTTTATCGCGCGTATGTGTGTGCAAAGCACTCGTAATGTGAAAGAGAAGTAGAGCATTGTTGAATGTGGACTTCCGCTTTTCGTTGCGCCAATACACGTGTTGGGGAGCAAATTCGCATTTAATTCTTTGTTTCACTTCAAAGAACAAATATGTGTGTCGGTAAACAGTAGTAAGTGGGGTAGATACCAAGTAGAATATGCACGCCATAAAGTACAACTCTCAAGTATATATTTATTCTTTTTATTTTTAAAACAATCTTTTTATACCTTTTGGAATATGTTGAGATGAATTATCCAGCGCTTCCCAAGGTATTTATCCCAATCACTATCAGAAAAGGGATACATTTCTCCTGTAATGAAATCCCACTACGCCCCACCGGCCCCGCTTCTGGCTGTTCCCACTGCACTATCAGACAAGTCGAGAGCTTAGAGCGCGACCCGGTTAGGTCGTTGCCCCGGAGAAGGGGATACCTTGGTACCTTCCGTCGGGAGGGTATCACTGCAACCTCTAGGGATATTACATGCACTTCTCGCACCGGACAAATATCTGAGAAGTAGACGCGCCCGAAGTCAGTATTCAATTACTCATTCAAACCCGCACCCTTCCGTCACGTCCAGTCTCGCCCCCTCCGCTCCCGCCCGCTCTCCATCGTTTCGTCCCCTTGCTTGCCCATACGGCCTCGTCCCGCCAAGTACGCTTGTAAAACTGGTGCAGCTTCGGTTGCCACCTCTGAATTTTTAAAAATTACAAAACATTAAAATATTTTGAACGCTTTCTTGCGACATTATAGAAGACAGATTTCTGTTCTCAATGTTAGCGAATTTTGAGAATTAAAATGATGTGATATACACGCTTTTCATATGAGAGTCGTGTTTACGTAAGTTTTAATGAAACCGGCGCGATTAAAAACATACTTAGACAAGAATTGTTCAAGAACGTTTCCATATTATATTTTCTCGTTGTATAGGAGAAAGAGAATAATCTGTTGGCCTAACAAAACTGTGTAATTGATGAACTAGATCCCTACATCGAGAGCAATGATGCAAGAACAACCATGAGGTCAAGGGACGCGATGGGCAAATATACAGGATATCCAGGTAGGAAACGACGAAACTTCGAAAATAAGCTCTTAAGACAATGGTCTCATATATTATTTCAGTAGAGTACATAACTTTTGGGGCTCTCACGCGCAACAAATCTTTACAAATAAAGTCTCTAAAGGAAGATAATTTTACGTGGACGTGACGAATTGAACTTTGACTTAAAAAATATGAAGGATTTGTTGAAAAAAATCATCTAAATGTTCATGACAAATGCAACCCGCAACAGTCGTCCCTATTGACAAAATATATATGTTGTTAAATAACTCCTAAACGATGCATTATATGGCTTTAAACCCTTGAATTTTGATGTCAAAAGCCTCAAAGAAACGTTTACCATGTCGTAAATTACAGAATGAGATATTGTTAGACGTTCTATTTCATTATTCTTGGTCTGGCGCTTATCGATACTGCCCATTACCACCTATGTATGGAGTTGACGCTGCAGACTGCCTTTCTCGGTGACGTAAAGCTTAGAACGCTTAGATTAATCCATCTCATGTTTACACTTTGTACATTGTGGTTTACGCCGACGATGAGGTTTATTTGAATAATCATTAATTCAAGATTCGCTCTCGCAGCTGCTGGAATTATTAATAGTTGCTTCATACCGATAAAAAAGTCTTGTTTATACGTATAGTACAACTGTTCCCGTTTCTGCAGGAGCTGAGGTTCCAATTGAAGAAGGAACTACGATCGAAACGGATCACATATCAGAGGCGTCTCCTGCTCAGTGATCATCAGGATGCGATCAGAGTTTTGCCGATGAAATAAGGTAGGCAAATTAAGGTATCTAATAGACATAGTATTATACGTTTATGTATTTCATATTACGATTTACGTACCTACTGTACATTCTTTGAGAATTTCTAATTTTGCATTGTTTACTCTGACACTAATAATTCCAAGAAAATCTGGCAATAACAATGGCTATTCCTGTATTCAAAATTTATTTCAAACATAAATTTTATTGTCTGTTATTTTTGTTGGATATTCTATAATTATAATGGAAGTTACCTTTATATATTTTTAAACAAATAAATACGTTTGTTTTACAACTTTCTCCCGTAATATGGAAATGGAAGGATAGGAAAGATGGTGTTTAACATGCGAGAGTTCTCTAGTTGGGTGCGCTAGTTTTAAGCATATTTTGTCTAATTAAGAAAAAAATATAAAGAAAGCACTTGGGTTGTATAATGTTGGATGCTTTTTTATATCTATTTTAATTTTTCTTTGTAAACAAATATATTTATTTCTTTTGTAAATAATAAACAATATATGCTTCTGGACTGCAAATTCGTACATAGAAGTATTTTCTTAAACCAACATTTGAGAGATTATTGCGGCAATGGAAACATTGAAGGACTTTATTAGACAAAATATCCTTAAAATTGTCTTAATAGCTTATTTTCCAAGTTTCGTTGTTTCCTCCCTAGACTATAAAGGTGTAGTACCGAGATAGATCTAGTATGCGATATTGAGGTCAAAGATCCTCGAGCTTTCTGTTGTACCTGGTTATTAGAACCAGTTAACGCCTGTGATACAAGATTTAATTTTTTATCTAACAGTAATGATTTAGATTGACTAATGTACTAATTAATTAACTAATTGCTAACTTGACTCGGTTTGTCATTTTATATTTCTCATAAAATTCCCTTCCGTAATTCCCTTTGGTCATTCTCTTCGTAACCGAAAATGTTGCATGATTCAATTGTTTTCATATTTCCTTCGTAACCATACTCTTCTCGATCCAGATACGTTATGTAGTTAACAAGCTTCGTATCGAAAGCAGCAAGCGATAACGTATCAGTAAAAAATTAATATATTTTAATTGTTCGTCGGCAATATGGACGTATGTCACAAGCTACATACCATTGAACTACACATGCCAAAATTATTTTTATATGCTGTAGTTTTTAGCTAAAACTACTAGTGCCAAAATTTTATTAGTTGAAGTTATCAATATATGCTAGGAAATGTTTTATAATACAATACGTGCGATATTGAACTGTGTGCTTCTCACAGTAATTTAAAATTAGTAAATTCTGGTAGCAAATAATCATTAAATGATCTCATAAAAAGTGAATAAATGAATATCGATAAATCAATGATTGAATGATGAAAATAGAGGTGATAAAACACTAAGTATCCTCTCGCCAATACTTTGATACAAAATTAAGCGAAAAGTAGTCACATTTTCGAAAAATTGTACACGACATTGTTTCAATACTTACCTTTACAGAACAAATTTTATTAATAAAATAGTCTACCTTTAATATTTTAGTTGTACATAGACACCGAAAAAAGTTTTTTTTTTATTTTTCCAGTAAATTTTAACAAGCATGAGATCTGCACCATTCTCTTAAATGTTATTTTTACAATTCAACTACAAAATTTAATTAAAATAGGTGGCGTCATTTTTTGAAAATTATGTAAATGTACCAGGGGTTTCATGTAAAGTACACCCCAAAATTCAAATGTGGATTTCAAATTCAAGGGGCCGCAACATCTGCCAGATCGATTGGGGAATATCAATTAGGTAGAAAATAGGCAGAACGGCATAGCTGCTAGCCTTGTTCACAGACGGACGTTTAACCGTCATTTGATTTTTCGATATTAAGGACCCAGAAAACATGTATTCTGGGTACGTTGCGCGTTAGAAGATTTTTTTCTAAATTTATCAACTGAATTTACCTACTTTTTTGTTACTAGGACCGTGTAAGAAGAGTTTCCAAAAATTCGCCGTTTTTTCGCGCAGCATTACATAACTTTCTCTCTGCAGTGTTAGCGGTAGAGAGAAAGTAAAAAAAATGAAGG
>BOPP01000069.1:890219-908956 GCA_017312745.1 Gryllus bimaculatus | reverse complement strand
CGTTGGTAACGCGGGAACTCAGGAGGAATCCAGAAAACAATGAAACAGGTTTGGCTTTGATTGGAAATGCAAATATTTGATTGCATTTCCGTCCGTTTTCCGCCCGTTTATTCCGCCCGTTTTCATACTGCCCTTAATTACTGTATTCAGTGCGTCACTGTAATGACACTGTCACGTGGCAGAAAAGCACCAAGAAAATCGTCACTTGCCCTTTAATAATTGCTTTTCATGTTTTGCGGTGTAAAACACCAACTTTTTTTGACACTCTTGGTATGTAAAGAACAATTGTACTATGCACGTACTATCGTTTACAATATTTGTGAAAACGTGTTTTTGTTAAAATATTTAGTTCGTTGCAGCGCTCTTCGAATGTATTTTGTTTGTTGTTCTTGAGCAGTGAGCATGCTACATGTTGGAAAACATTTTTTTGTGTTGCTCAGCATTATATTTGCTGCCGTAGGCGACTAGTCTTCTCAATTATTATTAAAACTAACACGTTGCAACTTAACAGCGTAGATCAGGGATTTACATTGAACTATTTTCAATCTAATCAAACAATTATTATTTATTTTGTTAAGTTAAAAAAATAATGTTTTTAATCACTTTCCTGACCGTCTTTGTCGTAATATTTCAAAAACATACAATGATTGAATATACATTACTTACATAATTGTTGTTTTTGTTTTTTAACTTTAATTTAATGTGAAAATGTTTTTGATATTGATCACAGGATAAAAGCTTTCACATTCCAGGTCCCCACCGTTTAGGTGTTAATTCATATTCAAAATCGACTACCTAAGAATGAATTGTCAACATTAAAATTGGACCTGATTTAAATGCAAAAAGTACGAAGAATTCTTTATGTGAAAATCTAAAAACAGGATTGTCAAATTTTTAACCCGTAATCTTTCACCTTTCCTTAAGAGATACCCTTCAATGTATATTAAAAACTACTTTGAATTGACGTAAGATAATATAATAGGGCGAAGAATTGAGTGAGATAATAAAATAGAACTAATTTTTAAAGATTTATGTGTACATGCTTTTATAAAGTAAAAAAATCGAAGTTTCGGTAGTCTGAACGCCCCTCGGTCTCTCCATTTGAGGAAATACGTTGATTAGTATTGAATGTGAGTCATTTAGTTTCAAAGCCAATTACAATTGTTTTCTATTGTTAGAATGATTTCTGTTTGTGAATACACTTATATGTCAACAGGCTAAGACAACCATCGAGAAGAAAATGTCCTATTTATTTTATGACACAAATGTAGCCAAATGCTACGTGTAGAAACCCCAGAGAAAGGAAGAGTCAGTTTTCATTTCAGAAAGAGATACTGATCGCTTGTTTTCCGTTGTTTCTCCGGTTAACATCAGGCGAAATGAGGAACAGTTTTCTAACGGACAGACAACGCATCATGCGCGAACTTTTTTGCCCCTTCCTTCTCTTATCCTCACCCGTTACTTGTACACACCTACTCTTATGCACTGCACTGCCACACGTGCCGGCAGGCCGGTCGGGAGCTTAGAGCTTCTGATGGCTGGAGCGGTGCCTCGCTGGGGGACGATACCCGTTTGATCCCCGCGAGCCGACGTGTAGGGCGGTGCGAAATCTCACTCAAGCAGGATAAGATCAGCGCAACCCTTCGAGGAAAACGTATGCATTGCACTTACGAGATTAATGACCTTAGCGGCTGACGCGCCCGGTACCATCAATCAATCAACGAATATTAATTTAGGATAGGCTTATTTAAATATCACCAACATCACAAATAAAAATATTTTATTCTAAGTAACTCTACCGATACATATTCTTGTTTTATAATATTTTGAATTGTGTGTTCATTATTACAAAATTATCGACCCACCTGCATTTGCTGCAATTTTGAAACAAATATTCTGAGATATCGCGGATCACTCATAAAAATAGAGATTTAAAAAAAATGATGCTATAAATAGAATAAACTCTAAAGCACTCATCTATAAACAAATGATCCAGTATACTTCTGACTTTGATGCAGAAAGTTTCTTGAATGGGTCTGGAAAGTTATTTCTAAACCACGCCTTTCAATCAATATGAATTCAATTGTAGAGTATATTATTCATTTTAAAATAAGTATTTTTATAAGGTCTTATTATGATGATTTAAATGTTATACAAGCCCATGTGTCAATTGTGTTCTTATGGTTAAATTTATGGTATGCTAAGCAAATTACAACAATTAAGTACGCCTGACTAACTTCAGATAATTATAACAACCTTTTTAATTACGATATTTTTGTGTTAGAATCATAAAATTCATTTTTAGAACCTTATCGAATTGTAGCAATTCTTTCTCAAGGCTCAGTAGAATGGCCTAAAATATGCAGTTCGAATACAGATAACCTAGAACCCTTCAACGCTGATATGGCACTATATGCAGAGCATATAGCAATATGTACGTCACATACTCAAATTAATATAGTGATTGATAATATATCTTCATACCTTTCAATCGTAGACTAAAAATAGGCGTCTAAAAATGAACCCCATAAAATATCAAGATGAAAAATATTTACCCTTAGACACTATTTTTGATTTTTGCGCATTTATTTCACTTATATTCTAGCTTCCATTTGCTAGCATCTTTCCATTTGCATCTTGCAGGTTTCATCCGTCTATCTATTTTGTTACTGCAGCTTTCAAGTGTGTTCTCGGTCTCCTTCTTCTTTCAGCAAGGGCCTATTCGATCATTTTTGTGACCACCTTCTCTCATCCATTCGACGCATGTGCCCATACCATCGCAAAACTTTCACAGCCTATACAGTGTCTATAATTGAGGTGCCTATGTTTAGTGCATCTAACACTGATGTGATTCGTGAGGTGACGACAATGTTGCCAATAACCTAATTTTATTACTCTTAATTTTTTATTTAGTTCAGTAGTTTTTCACACTTTTGTTCTGTAGGTAACAGTAGTCTCTACAATAGATTTGTATATCTTTATCTTCGAGCAGGGTCTTATTTGTGTGCTCGATAAAGTATTGTGCTGCTGTTTTGTAACTTTTTTTTCCGTTTTCTTATTCTTTCAATAATTTCAGCTTCACTTTCACCACTTTTGGTAAACGTTACTCCAAGGTACTTGAAGCAATCAACTCGTTTCGATCTGAGTTTCTGTTTGCATTAACAGCTACAATATATTCAGTTTTAGAAATATTTATTGTGAAACATTTATTCTGGTACTCTCAAAGTGAACAGTTTATCAGTTATGATTGAAATTTCTATATTAGTTCGCCCCCATCTTTCCAGGGTAATTGTTAGATATATTTTGAAGAGTATTCGAAACGATTGCACATTCTTGTCACAGTCCTTTGGTGACAGGGAATTCTTCAGATATTTTTCGTCGTATCTTCACCCTACTGTTACAATTAACGTACAGTACTTTCACAAGTAGCTCGCTATCTCCATTTGCTTTCATTGCTAACCACAATTTACCAAGAAGACTACAGTCATGCGCCTTTTCGAAATCTATGAAGACCAAGTGGGTTTCAACGTTTGTTGCTATCCGTTTCCCCAGGAGCTGCTTCGCAATACATACATGATCTTCCAGCGAGAAATCAATTTTGTAATTCTTGCTTCTGTATTTGATTTTTAACTCTTTGTCTTATAATTTATATATACACTTATGAATAGAAATTTGACCGTAGATAAAGTAGATATTCCATGACTTTTCCTATGAACTTGTATCACACACATGAGTATGTTATTATACATACTAATCATTTGGAAATAAGTTATTTTGACCAAAATTTAAAAATATACCTTGTTATTAACTTCAAATTAAAACTTCGCTTTATCTTGGCCTACGAAATAATAATCTATATATCTATATACTATATCTTACTATATCTTACCATCTACTATATCTTACACATGTCGAATTTGGCATAATATTGGATTCGTATTCATTTTCTTGAATGATAGATTGAAGAAGCGCGAGTAGAGTGGGGGTATTAGTTAGGAAATCGACCACTACATTTTATGAAGCAATGCCAATCTCTGGAGAACCAGTCATGCCTTCGCAACATTATCAAAAATTTGCGTTCTAACTTTCTCAGGAACTCGAGGTATCTCCCGTGATAGATCTTTACCTGCTTTGGTCATTTCTTTAGATATTTTGGAGAAAATAAGCGATAGAAGGTCTCGCCTTCTAACGAAAATTGTTTCTATTTCACGCCAGTGAAGATGTGTTTGGAATGTCATCAGTGCTCGCTGCGAGATTTTGCCTTCAACTGTCTATTGCGCCAGAGAGGGGGAAGCAATGCCATCGTTCAAGAAAAGTTGCGCGAGTAATAGTAGTAGTAGTAGTAATAAGATGTATAAGGCTTGTCAGCAAACATTCTCGAAAAGTTGCTTTTTGATGTTATGCATATTATAAATAACTTTTGGCAATAGAGGCAAATAACCTAAAAGTACTGTTTCATCAGCTCAATTTATATTGTTATTTCCCATATAATTTTGAAATACACTATATTTATTTTCGTGTATTTCTGGGGTTTTTATTGGAAACTACTGTCCGTAGCTTTGTTAACTTTTGCAAGAATTTCCGCTGGAACGTCACAATATTCTTTCATTTTGTACGAACAAATCAGTCCAACTACGATTATACAAAGTAGTAATTAGATACACACACTGTTTTGTTTATCTGACGTCGTATTGGCAAATGACGATGATGATATTGAAAAATGATGACAAAATATGTAAAATGTTTCGAATTCTGGTTCGTTTCAACAACGAACTAGTAAACCGTAAATTATTGTGTTCACCACAAGCGTTAGGTTTTTGTCTCTCAGGCTACTTCCAAACCTTTGGCCTGAGGCCCTCGGGTATGGAAGTTGCCCGGGGTAAAAACATTAATTAATTTTTATTTCTGGTTTTATTACTGGGAGGAGAGTGCTAGCAAGGGGGCGAAATGATGAGAGAGGGCTGAGGCGAGGCGAGGCGAGGTGGAGCTGGGTAGGGAGGGGCAATCTAGAGAATGAATATTGATTCCGGTCGCGTCATTTTTCAGGTCGTTAGTCCCATAAGTGTGGTGTCTTACATCCCGGGTAGTTGCGGTGATGAAACACGAGATCTGGTGTCGTCTCACACGTCGACGTGCTGGAGACTCATTCGACCCGCAAACAATTATACTGTTTTCTCTTGTTTCCGCCATATTTGGGTTATCTAACTACGGTACATTTACAAATACGCCGCGCAAGTCAACGCGTTCCTACACGGTTTCGCGTATAACGGAGTGTTACTCATTTCACAATGTAAATATTTCATTCAAAATAGTCATTTTCAACCGTGACGTACTGAAGTGTAACTGAAGCGTAACTGAAGCTCCAGGGTATGATAATAGAATGGTAGTGCTCAAGGACCCCTTCCCGCGGCGCCACTCAGCAGCGCTCCGAGTGGCGCGACTGCTAGCAAAGCGTTGGTGTAAATGGAGGTCTTCACATGAGTGGCGTCCGGTGATGGCCCCCGGCGTAGAAGCGCCACCATTAGCAGAAAACATTTGAATGGCAGCGATCGCACAAGACGCCCCACTGAAGCGCTACTGTATTGGTCTTGTCCGCTGCCAGCTTTTGTCCTCCGTGAAGGGTCTTTATTACCCGCATGGTTACAGCGGTGACCATGGAGCTACAAATACGCGAAGCTATGTATTCCATTCTCCATGGGTGTGACTCACGAAACCTATCTCTATCTTGCGGGCGGCGGTGGTTGTATGGGGAGAACTGTGTCGTTTTTCGGTGGCGCCATCGAGTGGCCCCATGTGAAGGCACCCTTTCACTCTCGTTTCGGCCAGAGGCACAAAATGTCGCTGTTTTTGAGCGTGCTCAAGTGACAGATCTCTCTGCTGCAGGCTTGTGAACATTACTGACGTTCCTAATCTCGAGTTCATAAAGTATTAAATTATTACTCATCTTGTTGTCCTTGCCTAGGAGTGTTTATTCTGGCTTATAATAACTCACAAATAAAAGTATTGTCAAACATAGCTTCAGCAGCACTTGGGAATTCAATTTGTATGAATTATTTTAAAAAAGGTTAGGTTATTTCCAAAGTGATAAAAATGGCAGACATTTATTTTCGTTAGATTCTTGTACCCGCGGAGTGCAAATGGAGTACAGTCGAGTACGATTTCCGATATATTCTATTCCCAACACGCTTCTCCTACTGGCGATAAAAAGGACTACAGATTTCTACAAACATAACTCCCCTCAACGGCAAATGTCTTGTGAAAGGTGTCTTATTTTCTTTATTTATCGTTAGAGATAAATATAGTTATAGTTATCGTCAGAGACAATAAAAATGTATGTAACGTTCGGAGAAAAATACAATCTCTACACTATTTCCTGGTCTCTTAAATTTTTCCTTTCTTTTATTATTCAAGAATTTTAATAATGAATAAATGCACCAACGAGCATGGATGGCAACATCTGAAAACTATAAATGAGAAGAGTGGTTTTCAGAGAATGGAAACTAGTGTCTATTATCACTATTTAAATTTAGTACATTTAATACTTATTTATTTGCAACTTTTGGTACTTGTGCGAGCTTAGGTAGACAATGAAAAAAGGGACTTAATAAAAATGGTTGAATACGAAGCCTGATTGTTTTCATTAATAATTTTTCAAATCCAATGAAACGAAATATTGCTGCTAAATGTAATATTTCAATTGCCTAGTTCGCAATTTAAAGGTTTTTTGTTTATTGACGTGATGTGTACTGACATGTTTTCTCTAACATTTGTATTTTAAAAAAATATTAATAAAGGACTAAAAAAGTCAGCTATCCTCCGAGATGTCGGCCTCATTGTTCATGCGAACATATTTCATTGAAGGAAACTCGATTGTTTAGAACATGTTTTGATGATATTGATATGTAAGCTATATATGGGTAATAAAAATGCATGCATATTTAATGAAATGAGTTCCAATACGTCAGAAGTTTTATAGTGTGTACCGTGCATCATGCAAATTAGCCATTGACTGATGGAGATGTTTTTTACATATCTCTTGTATATGGCGCGTAGAATATGCGGTCGTAGGCTTCCGCGGCCGGAGTCAATATATTCCTGGCTATCCGGAATGAGCTGCGTATCGGTCAATTGTGCTGACGTTTCGCCTATCTTGCTGTGGCCTTCTTCAGAGCAGTATAGCTCTGAAGAACGCCACAGCAACAGAGACACGGCTCATCCCGGATAGCCAAGAATGTATGACGCTTAGAATATTAATTTTTTTAAATACTTCTTCAAAATTAAGAATTCAAGCATAACCATAAAAACAGTTCTTTTAGACTTCTTAACTAAATTTAATAGTGTTTACTTTGAAACCCAAGCAAGCTGTTTACTTTGAAACACAATTTTTCCAAAGATGTGCATTTTTGTGTTTTAATAGATCATAATCTGAAGACGAATGTTAGTCTGGCATAAGAAATTTTACGATAGAGTTAGCACGAATTAGGTGAATAGAAAGAGAATATTTAATGCTCGCCAGGAGGTGGTCAGAGTGTCATTAGCTATTGACTTTGGTACCCATAGTACTTCATCTCGTAGACTTATTACCCAGCATTCGTGGTGGGAACAATTGAAAAAAACAAGAAAAATATAAATTAAATAAGAAAGTAGCAATTTAACAAACGAAGGAACATGATAACCAGTTATGTTATGCAATGATGATATGCGATTGAAGAGAAAATAAACGTTCACCATCCTTTCCAAGGATAATCCTTTTTGTTTGGATTACATGCTTTGAGATGACTTAGTTACCAATATCATATACACTATGACAGTTTCATGCTTCGTACTCGTAGATAAAATGCCTTTCATTTTCGTAAGGTCACAAGGAATTTTTAAAATTTTTCCCCTAACAACAAGTATTTAGATCCTCTGAGGGTTATAAAGACTAAATAATCACCGATATCTGAGTTTCCTTACTTAATTAATTTCGTAAATTTTAATGTAAAAATCTAATTCCATTTTGCAATTTTGATCCCAAATGACTAATCACATAATACATTAGAGTCCTTTCTAGTCGTGCCTCGACGTTCTTGAAAGGAGACCTTCGTGTCGCGTAGAAAGGTTCGTCCACCAAAAAAGCTTGCGACCTCATCATTTATACAATCGCTCCGGAGCACAATGCGGCGGCCCCGCTGCACGCAGGCACGGCAGCGCAGCGAACGCTACTCCGCGTTTTCTAGCCCGGGGCTGGCCGCCCCTGCTGTCGCCCCTGCTGTCGCCCTGTGCTGCCGCCCCCCTCCCCCGTCGAAGCCCCGCCCCCGCTTCCGACCCCAGCTGAAGCTCGCTCGTCGTCCCCCCGTGCTCCTGCCAGCCGCGGCAGCCACTCCCTGCTCTCGCACCCACGACCATCTGCCCGGATGTCGCCTCCACCCCTTTACCACACTCCCACAACCGCCACTCTCAGACTGTCGCCCCAACTGTCACCTTCCTTGTCGCCCCCCCACTGTCGCTCTCCACTGTCACTCTCCACTGTCGCTCTCCACTGTCGCTCTCCACTGTCGCTCTCCACTGTCGCTCTCCACTGTCGCTCTCCACTGTTGCTCTCGACGTTATGATCGACAAAACATTGTATCTCTCAGTGAAAATCGCATCAAAATTGCATTAGCCATTCCAGAAATTATCTCAGACAGACAACAAAAAAATTGAATAATAGTTTAATTTTGGTTGAGGCAGGGCAGTTATTAACATATTAATAACTGTATGAGATTTTAAAAAAGGGAGTTACTATGAAGTGTAATACAGGCACTAAAATTGTATTTCTGTAGATACTTAGTTGAAGTATCCTGCGTTGCCAGGGGAATTATCAATAAATAATTCTCTACTTTACAGGAAGATAAATTAATACTATACACTCCCGCATTACCCTGCCAGTAATCACGCCTGACCTGGTGTGCTGTCTCCTGTCTATCTCGTCTGACCTTACCTAATCACACCCATTCAGCCCCCTCCCCCCGACACTCTCTCATACCCGGCGGCCTCGCGTTGCGTCGCCTAGTCTCGCCCAGGATTGACCTACCGTGTTTCCTGACAAGATCGTTTCTAACGCCATCGTTGCTATGGGTAGCTGTAAACAGCTGTAAATTGCTACCTACTCCCGGAAAACTTACGTAACAGTTTTAATGATTAATTAATCAAAGTGTAATTGTGTTAATCAAAAAGCATTTAGGACATTTTATGGGCCTTAAAACGTTTTGGTGCGTTCACTCGTTACTTGGGATGTTCACAAAAAACTGAAACAATGCTCAGTTAAATTTAGAGATAGGAAAGGGCGACGGGTGTTCTCTTACAAAATCGTATGGGGTCTGTAACTTTTATATTGTTTTGAAGGTCATGTGCACAAAATTTCATTAAAACCGAAATAAAACTGTGGATTTGTATGCAAAACGAACCAGCAAATATTCTACTTTACATAAGAGAAAAAAGTAATTTAAAAAATAATCTAAGCTATCCCCCATAAAACACTCTTCCTTGCAGGGAAAAACGCATCAAAACACAGTCGTTCCAGCCATTCCAGAGGTCTGCCGGCTACCATAACAGACAGTCGAAAATTGTAAAAACAAATTGATTTAAATCATCTAAATAATCATATGAGTTTATAAAAAGGCCTTTATTATGATATCACAGACAAACATTCCAATCTTGTTTATATAGATGGAGTTTGTGCATATTAGGTGAATTATTTGAAACCGATTGTAGAAAGAAATTTCTTTATGGCAATGAGGCAATAGAATATTTGTGTGTAATGTTAATGTAAAACTAGATGGTTATGAAACTATCAAAACTAGGCAAATACGTGATCTCACAACGACGAAATGTACAACTTTTTCTTGGGTACAATTTCTGTGGCATACCGAAATCTAACGCGAAATAAAAGTTTTGTATAAGCAACGAAAAAGTTATATTTTATTTTCAATTTTGTATTTTGTGAAATGGAAAGATAATAATTACTATGGTGGGACACGAATTTTTATTTTCGTAAATTCCAGGTGTATGATGAGTTTCTGTAAACAACAATTTCGCCTCGCGTTTTCTTACAATTCACTAATAATAAACGTTCACTAATAATAAACGTTCACTAATAATTAACGTTCACTAATAATAAACGTTCACTAATAATAAACGTTCACTAATAATAAACGTTCACTAATAATAAACGTTCACTGGTACTAACATGGTGTTCACTGGTACGCGTCCATGATCTCCTGAACACTTTACCAATTTTGGTTTTATTTCAAGAATACATGTCATTCATGTAAAGGAAATGTTTGGATATTACAATTTTCTTTTTATATAATTATTTATTTTGAATATGAGAAAAAATAAATTGAAGTGGTTGGTATTAAAAATGAATTAAGTTCAAAGATAAGAGATCAAACATACAGTTCCCCTTGGATATTAATAAGGAAGTTTGAAGTATGGAAGTAAAAGCGACAATTAGAGAAAGGTTCAACTCGTCTGTATATTTTACGTCCTCCTTTAATCACAGTCCACTAAGATGAAACTAATTAACGCTACAACGAATAACAGTTAAATCAATTCCGCGATTCGTCAACTCTCGAATCAATGCCGGTAATATATTCCGGATTTTAAAAAAAATGTTAATATGCCCTACTAATTTCATTTGAAAAGACTGTACAGTAGTATGCGCTCACAAAAGTCGTGACTCGTGCAGAAATAAAGCACAATTATAGGAATATAATACTAAAAAATAAAACTAAAGCAATGGGAATTAAAATGTCCACATCTATTGAAGTTTTTATTCCGGAAGATAATCGAACAGTGCCTAGTAGGGCCTCGTAACTAGAACAGTACCTGGTAATTATGTACTAAAACTGAGAAAATATGTACATATATGCGTATTTTAATACCCAGAAATATGTAGTAAAAAGTAAGAAATATGTATCAGTAAATCAATTTTAGTTTTTAGTGTTCAGTTTTATAATATAAAGACTAAAATTAAACATTATATTCTTCCTAATCATATTATTTACAACGATTTACGTAACAATAATAAACAAATATTTGTTTTACACTTTCAGCAATTAAACTTTTCCTATTATCTTGTAAGAGGTCCTTGTACTGTGTAGATGTTGTACATCTCACGAGTCAGTAGTGCGTATTTAAACTTACACACATCCTCTGTCGAGTGGTCAAAATTCAGTGTGGCGGAATTGTCCCCTCATTGCATTGCACTAATCGCACAAATTGTTTCCAATCCTGGATTTTCTCCAGAACTGAAAACCTCTATTTCTTCACTAGATACCCTAATGATCTTCGAATAATTAACGAACAGTTCGTAAAGAAGCGATTTCTCATTGGGCAATTTTAAGGCCGTCGGGAAGTTTCAAGACAGACGTCTTCAAAGAATTAATTATAGTGCTTGTTGAAAAATTGAGCAATATTATTTTTCAGCTTTTCAGCATCAATCAATTGCTTTGATATGTCTGTGGACACTGCAGCATCAAAATCAAACTAATGTATAAGAAATATGTCCAAAATCAACATATTCAGCATTGTAACTCATAGAATCAATTCAGGTGCCCCATCTTGTATAACCTTTTTTGTTTTAGAAATACATTCGTCAACTTTATAACCCTGAGATATAATCAGTTCTGGAATCCATCGCATGCACAGGAGGGGTTAGATGTAGTAATTTTGAATATAACACCTGCAGGGCTTCTGCCACCTTGCACATGCACGGCGCAGCATTAGTACCAGAAAGAAGACGTTACTGTGTTGAATTCCATCAGGCCACAAAAATGCCATTGTATTCGTAACAGTTTTGCAATGGTTTGATGGTTGCATTTGGGTACCACTTCACAACTTAACAAAAGATACTTACCCTTTTAACCCCCTTAAAACCACGTTCCCGAAACTTTTCAGAAAATTTTCAGAATAATCGGTAAACTAAAAAAATTTTCGACCTGTTTAATGAATTTCTTAATTGTCTGTTAAAGACTTTTGCGCCTGCCATTATACACCCGTTAACGCAAATATTGAATGCATCTTTATACACCGGATCTTTTTTAGATATTTTCAACACAGCTGATATTATGCAGCTCTTTAAAAATGGCAACAAAAAAGAAATTCAAATTTATCGGCCAATTTCCCTTTCGTCAGTGTTTCAAAAATTTTAGAGAGACTTTTTTACGTACGAACGGAAATCTTTCTCAGTAAAATGACGCCCTTTCAAATTGCCAACGTGGATGATAAATTCTCACTCTGAGTGCTAAATTCTCACTCAGAGTGAGAATGTCGTTACTATCATTACTATCGTCGGTATTACTCGCTTGACTCAGCCGTATGGATACATTTTTGTTCCCAGAACGAAAGTGTGCATCTTTTCTTTCAGAATTTATACAATTTCAAACCAGGGAAAGGTCCTGACTCACTTCTCAAATTCCAGAAGACCTTGATGAGGCGTCTGAACGTGATATCTCCTTCGCTATCCCTCCTTTGATCGTCTATGCGCAACAAACGGGAGTTCAGCATACATTCAGGCGAAATTGTCTTCACGGGATATGCCGTTTAGAACATCGTGTGTCTTCCTTTGTTGGTCCCGTTATTCTGGATTAACGTACGGCAACTCCGTGACATTATTCCTCCCGTTATGGTCTCCGCCCCCGCTACTTCCACCGCCAGTGCCACCGCCACCGCCCCCCCTCGCCCCCCCCGCCCCCGCCGTCCCCGCCACCGCCTCCACCCACCAGCCCCCCTCGCCACCGCCACGGATCCCCGCCCCCCCCCCCCGCCCCGCCCCAGCCCCGCTCCCCGCCCGCCCCCGCCCCGCCCGCCGCCACCTGCCCCCGCCACCGCCCCGCCACGCCACCGCCACGCCACCGCCACCGCCAACCCGCCACGCCACCGCCACCGCCGCCACTTGCCCCGCCGCGCTACGGTCCACGCTGCTGATACCCGCTCCTCCTCCTCTCTTGTTCCTCCTCCTCCTCCTCTCTCCTCTCCTCCTCGCTCCTCCTCTCCTCCTCCTCCTCCTCCTCCTTTCTTCTCTTCTTCTTTTTCTTCTCCTCCTCTCCTCCTCCTCCTCCTCCTCCCCACAGTCACCGTCACCATCACCGTCACCTACTCCGTCTTCAGCTTCTCAGTCACAGTACCACTCTCACCTATTCCGTTACCTCACCAACGCCACCTCCATCACCTACTCGGTACCACCACCGCCACCCCTCCCACCACCGCTTACATCTCGAGAACCACCGCTGCCTCCTCTACCGCCACCCAGCAATTCCCATCGTTGAGACCCGAGACGCTCGGCAGTTTCCGAGTGGGCGTGGAACTCATAACGCGCTCTGGCGCAATCGACCGCCCCGCCCTCGACGGCTCTCTCCGCTCCATTCCCATCCGCACGGCCACTCCTTGGGCTCCAGATCTATTCCTTGTCGAGAACAAAGTATCAATCGAACGCGTGGTTCCAGGTTACTATAATTATCTGACTAACTAGGCTGTTCGCGTACGTGCCTATTCAATACCATTTAATAGTTCCTTTACACAAATTTCTCTAGAAAAATATCTTTCTAGCTATATAAAAAGTGGTACACGTAAGCTTCCGAAGCTCGAATCCATAAATTATCTGCTATCCGGGAGACGCCGCGTCGTTGGCTGGGGTGCCGACGTTTCGCCTGACATGTCGGAGGCTTCCTCAGGGCAGTGAGATGCAGTTGCCCTGAGGAAGCCGGCGACATGTCAGGCGAAACGTCGGCACCCCAGCCAATGACGCGGCGTGTCCCGGATAGCCGAGAATTCATGATATAAAAAGTGGGTTCTGTGTTGTGTGGATTCTGTAACGTCACGATCAGCCATTGCTGAAATCGATGAATGTCCATAAGCAAGGCCCTCTGAAATTACCAGAGTACGGGCAACCAGAGATTAGAACGCGGTCGTCATTGCGCATGCATGGAATGTCGAACAATATCTGTCATTACAAGTGAGCGTAGGGTTGCGCCGTGTAGCAATGCTGTCTTGTGCTGCGCTGGGTGCTAGATACACCGCTCAACGTGGCGTGCGTTTGCACGTTCTGGCTCTGCCCAAGCGCTGAGCATGATTGTGATTGGTCGGGACACGTTGGAGTTAATTACGTTTATGTGCTCGTCTCTCAACCATATCTCGATACAGTTTTATCCCCAAGGAAATTATGCATAAAACGATCGCATGCGTTTACTTGTCATAAAAACAGTACTGCTTAGAAATTGGTGAGTTACGTAGTGTTCAATAACGATAGTTTAAAAATAAGATGCTCTTAATTGGTGTGAAAGATTTCTTGGATAAAGTTCATTCATATTGAATGCATTTGTTCTTCAAAATTGTGGAAATATACCTCTTCCAATACAAAGTCTGTGACACTCTTGAATAGCTTTTATCCGTTTTTCCTCTTCTAAGAGACTCAAAATTTTATAATTATTTATTGAAATAATGCTCAATCATGTACGCCAATGCATTTATTTATAGTTGTACGAACATTAGGACATCGTTCATTAAATATTCACCGTCATAACGAGAGAATATTAACTGAAGTTTCACCTTTTGTTTTCTGGGTCAAAGTCACTTTAATTACTCTGAATTCAATTTACGAGATGAAAGCAAGTTTCAGTGTAAATGCCATCTACCACAAAATGTATTTTGTACAAACAAATTTCATGCTACCTCCAGTGTTCAGTTTCATAGAAGTATCGTGCAATTAAAAAGCTCTAGTAAATATGAATGAGTGTAAAGGAAAAGTATTGAAAACTGCTTAAGGCTTCCAAAATGTTGCTGAACCAACTCGCACGAAACGATTTTGAAACAAAGTAGCACGTAGCTCCTAAGGAACAAAGAAAATACTCGTGTAACCCTACGACAAATCAAGTATTCAGTAAAGTCTTCAGAAATTCTGTAATAGTAGTACAGAATATAGGATACATAGTACAACAGTGTTCATCAAACACCAAGTATATTTAAAAAATTGCAGTTTCGTAACGCTTCACGTGAATAGCAAATATTTAATGGTGGGTGGCCTCTTCCTCGGAGCCTTGCTGACGCATGAAGTAGCTGTGTCGTAAGATTTGACGCACTGAATATAAGAATTCTGCCAGTACGTGCTGTACGAGAATCTGTGGAATCACACATTTGCATTTTTCTGTCAAGTTCGGAACTTTTTGTTTTTGGGTTTTTCCTGTGTTCCTTAGTATCTAACAAAACCAAAGACACCTCTGACATGCCCGGAGACTGCAGGCCATTCATGCAATTTCTGTGTTTGAATTGCACAAGTGTGCAATTTATGGGCAATTAATATTAAAGATATGGATAATACATTTAAAATATCAGGATAATGTTTAGAAACCTGAAATAAGATATTTTTTAAATGGATTTTAAGATGGAATGCAACTTAGATTTTCATATCCTCATTCTAAAGTTGAGGAACAATTTAGGATTCAGGAATTATGTTTCCATATTGCCACTTGCTCGACTGATAGTGAACCGACATCAAGACTAGTTCGTTACGGTCCTATCTTCATGCCAAACGTCTGCATTATGATGATTTTCTTTCAGAGAAAAAATTCTTCATCAATTAGCACCAAACAAGAACATTTAGAATTACTTCTATCTTCCTCTCCTATCTCCTTAAAATAAAATTGGCACAGTTCGATTTTCTCTCAGCTCTTCAGTTTTCTTTCAGTTTTTTGGTAATATTTCGAAATTGGAATGTAATCTATGATAAAATATTAAACGTTTATAACAGCTATAAAATATTTAACTAAATGGTTTTAACTCATTTCAATAGTGCGATTACGCATTGAATAATTTCAAGTCAAAATTGTTATTGGTAGTTTGACGGGAATATGCAACAATGCATATCTTTACATCTACCCACAGCAACGATGATGGAAATGAACTCGACAGGAATGGAGCGAGACGAAGGCAGGCCAGGACGACGAAGAGGGAGGGTGGGAAGGATCAGTGGTTTTAGGCAATGCGGCAGAGGGCATGGCGGGGATACACTATACATAGAATCCATACCATTTTCTAATAGACCCGAGAGAGAGACCCGATGATAAATTGACCCGAGCAACGCGGAATTCTTCAGTTAGTATTATGTACATTTTTGGAACATCAATAAATCATTAATTTATTTAATATACTTGGTTACTAAGCATTATTGAAAACTTCCTAGACGACACAAAAATACAAACTCAGATTTAAAATTACCATAATTGCTTAGTGTTACCAATTCTTTTCCGATAATACTAGGCGTAATACTAGAAAACTAATTTTCCCATGGGTAAAATCGTAGCTGGTAACACTGGGATTTCAATGTGATGCCACTTTATAAGTCCCCAATGATATAGTTCGTGTTCAGTTGGGACCAGTGCCTACATTTACATAGCCGGGTATCAGACACATCAACAACCACAATAACCACAGTTAACTTTAATTTGAAGAAGTTTCCTTTCGATTGTTTCAAAATCAAAAGTACCTTAGGGAATTCCAAGAGTGATTGAAAATGGCCGATTAGTTTCCAAGTGGCCAAAAGGATGAGGAGATTTATCTGAGAATTCACAAGGCACGAGTGGAATTTTATCGGACTATTTGACGAATAAAATTTGAATTGAAATAAGAATCCAGTTGAGTAATACTTATTATGTACGTTAAACTGATATGTTCACTTATATTAAATGATCAATTACTATGTGCATCAAACATATTTCTCTGATTACTTATGCAAGGCTGGCTGCAATGTGAAAATCAAGGAAGTTAGGTTATACCTATAACCTGCTTGTGTTTACTGTACAAGAAAGTATTAATGCAGTACAAATATAGATAAATAGAAAATGAACGTATCGAAAAAACGAAATTAATGGATTTATTTAATTTCATTACTAAACACTCAATTATTAAACAAATAAGAATCAAAATTGAATGTTCGTAACGAATGCACTTAAAGAAAATACGAAATATGAGTTTATTTGATTTCATTTCCTTCAAAATGTTCGCAATCTCTCAAATGTGTATATTTGATTCTAATATTCTTCATTCTTTACACAAATTTTCAAACGTTTTCCAAATATATTTTCTACTTTTCTCGGTGTTCTCTATAGTAGCTTATCGAATAATATCGTATATTTCTCCGACGCATCACCAAATCTTTTCGCCATCTTCTTTAGTTATATGTTTCAATGAGACAAAGGAAAAGCGCTCCGCGTTGTACATCGATGCAGAGATCGAAACATATCGCCCCCTAAGATGAATCGCC
This sequence comes from Gryllus bimaculatus, assembly GCA_017312745.1. Lineage (NCBI taxonomy): Eukaryota > Metazoa > Arthropoda > Insecta > Orthoptera > Gryllidae > Gryllus > Gryllus bimaculatus. Next base: position 891,675 of record BOPP01000069.1, on the reverse strand, counting down.
TTCTATCACTGGGCATTAAGGAGGAGATGGTAATTAAAATCGATGAAGAAAACTGATAATCTTTTTTTTTTTGTGAATCACTGCTCCGATTTGTTAAACCCGTAAGCATTCGTAAACACTATTGGTTTTAATTGTATGAGTGGAATAGTCAAATTAAGTTGAAAGGTATGCCGGTGAATGGGCGGTAAGTTACGAAATTAATTCTAGCGCGGTGCCGTCAACGAAGCGCTCACCTGCGCGAGTGTGAGGTGAAATATCGACTAGTGCAATCGCGTGTCGCTTGCGCAAAGCGAGAGAGGCCCCGTGGAATCGCTGCGCGCGGCGGGATCGCAACGCCGCGAGATTCCGCAGCCCGATTTAGGATGCGACAGCACGGCGGGGGCGCGGCCGCACGCAGGGCGACGAGGCGGAGGCCACGGAGGCGCGTGGGTGAATGGAGCGGTGCGAGGGGGGCGGGGAAAGCAATCTCGGTGGGCAGGGGGGGGGAGATGCGTGGGTTGGTGGCGACGACGGCGAAGGGATCGTGCGGAGGATGGAGAAGGAAATGGGGATAGAGGACTGGGGTGGCACAGGGGTGCGATGACGCCAGGAGGGTGGCGGGTTGGGGAGAATGAGGGGTGAGGGGCAGTGGCTTAGATGAAGGGAAAGATGGGGATGGAAATGGGTAGGGGACTGGGATGTTGTGGAATGAAATATTGTTGGGGTGCTGGGATGCGATGGAGGCAGAAGGGGTTGCTTTGGGAGGGGGGAGCTGTGAGGAAAATGAAGGCGCCGTACGGAGGACGGGGGAAAATGGGGCTAGAGGGCAGGAATAGCGTAGGGGTGCGATGACGCCAGGAGGGGGTGGAGGGCAGTTGAGTTGGTGAAACCAGGGGTGTGGCGGAGGTGTGGGCGACAGTATGGAAGGCAATGGCAAAGGTAAGGAAAAGCAACGGCTGCTGTATGGAGGAAAAAAGGAGGACGGAAATGTGATCAGGTTATGGCGACACTGTACTGCGATCGGATGGTGCAGCGGCGAGCGGAGGGAGGGGATAGCGGGCAGCCACCGTGGAGGGACGGGTAAGATGGGAAGGGATTGACAGCGAGGCCTGTAACACAGCGGCTGAGAGGGTGGGAGATCAGTCGGCGGGAGCGACGAGAAGGGGTCACGAATGGAAGACGTGGTGTTGTTGGCGGAGGTGGGGTTGTGGTGAAAACAAAGGAGGTAGTTGATGCAGAAGTGAGGGAGGGAGTTTCGAAGAGGAAGGACAACAACGGCAGCTCGAGTGAGGAGGAAAGGGGGGGCAGGAATGAGATCAGCAGAAGGTGCTGAGGCGGCAGTGGAACGCGAACGGGTGGTGCAGCTACGACAGGGAAAAGAGGGGCAGCCCCTGTGTGAAGGGGTGCGGTTAAGGTAGAGAGGGAATGGCAGCCACGTCGGGGCCTGCAACGGCTGGGGGAAGGGTATGAGGGGGGC
>BOPP01000069.1:872263-883604 GCA_017312745.1 Gryllus bimaculatus | reverse complement strand
CTTGTTACGTTCGCGGGGCCATTGTGGTCATTCAGCAGCGCCGGGGACCTAAATGGACGTGACGAATCCATAAGTCAAGGATGCTTAAAATGAATTCAGAAACTATTTGCATTTCAGATCTCATGAAATATTAACTCGAGCTTCTTATGTTCTAGAATTAGCTTAGTTGGATAATAATAATGATAATGATAGTGATAGTGATAATAATAATAATAATAATAATAATAATAATAATAATAATAATAATAAATAAGGGTTCTTTTGCGACAACTCTCGTATGTTAAACCTTACATTCTGCAAAACAGAGAGATACGTTCGTGCAATGTAATCTAATAGAATATAAAGTAATGAGTTTAATTTCACATACAGTTACTCTGAAAAATGTAATAGAATGTCCAAGAACATATCCTCCTGGAGATTAAGGTATGAGGAACGCTTCTTTGACGCCATTGACCTAAAAATTTACAGGTTTTTAGGGTATAGAGCGCTTCATTTTGGAGTTACATAAATATGCCCTGTATAGATTTCAACATGATCCCCGAGTGTTGCGGGTTGCGTTTGGCATGAATGTTTAGATACCTTTACCCCCTCTTTCTTTCAACAAATAATTTATATTTTTAGAATGAAAGTGAAGTTCTGTAAGTTTTCTTAATATTCGTTTTCTTTAGAGATTTCATTTATAAAGATTGGTTGCGACGAGAGCTGCGAAACTCATCTCTACCATTAAAAAAATGTAGCAGAGGATTGGAATCGGACTGGCATCAGATCGCATTGGAGTCGAACTATATGCCGTCGACTCCGGTTGTAGTGAACTGTCGGTTATAGTAAACTTAAGTCACTGCTCCCGATTCACTTACATTAATAATAAGCATAAGAAGATTCGGTTATAGTGAACTTAAACCTCGGCTATAGTGAATTTCGCGCCGCGCGGAAAACTGGGCAGTTTCATTAGCCGATTGCGCCATTCCGCTGCCGAAAGCATCTCCGATGTTATTAGGCGAGCACGAGAGCCTTCGGAAAGTGGGACTGTTTTCCAACAGTGCAAGAGTCTAAGGATATCAAGACTTCTTTGCGATACTTAGATGCAGAGGATAATGGAGAATCGAGTATGGAGAGAGCACGAATTTGTAGAAGGATGTAGAGAAATTACTGATGAAAAAGAACGAAGTAAACAATTGGAAATAATTCATTTTTGAAGGACTAAGAAAGATATTGAAATGTTTAGTAGATGCTGTTAATAGATTTTGTTGCATCTCTAAATTAATGAAAGAAGTGGAGAAATTCTGTTGAATTTTGACATCAGCGGATATAGTGAATTTCGGATATAGTAAAACAAAAACAAAAATGTTAGTCTTCAGAAGTTCACTATAACCGGAATCGACTTTAGTACAGGATTACTGTTTCGAAATAAAAATTGATCTAGTTGCGCAATCAGGTACAAATTGCGAAACGGTCGTAAATCTACTATGTAGTTGCTAAATTACGTTTTATGGTTTCCGTCGTGTTCTTCCTAGATATGCAACATACCGATGTTCGAAAACATTTAATTTGATAGTGGCCAACGGTATAAAAGATGAAAATATTTTCTGTCAAAATATTTTCAATGATACTGACAGAAAAAATAGGTTAAAGAAAGAAAACATTGAAATATGCTTGAAGTTATCCACTGTTTGTTTTTACATATTGATAATTGTTATTTAAATAAATTGATTTCATTCATCAAAATGCTGAAAATGTATATTAAAACCACAGAATATTATTTCAATACGTATTTACAAATTGCAAGACAATCATTTTCTCCTCTGAATAGTGTTTTTCAGAACTCTATATTTGTATACTAGATAGGAATCATCCTATGGATTGAAAATAACTTCTTTGAATATTTATTTAAGTTCACAAATAACGAAATATTTATTTGTTTCCCTTATTTCTTGATTTGAATTGGAAAATATAAAAAGCATCTAAATATTATTAGTTAAAAACTCCCTGAAAAAAGTTTCTTTACAAATACTACGAAATGGTAAATTTTAATCTTATAGGTATATAAAAGCGTTGTTTTCCAAATGCGAATCTTGTAATATTGAAAGTCTTAAACCGAATATTTATTTTTAAACAAACACTTACAATGAGAAGTTAACCAGACACGTCTTTATCCAATACTCACAAACATCGTCTCTACATGCAGTAGTGCAATTCTATGATGCAGTATTAATTTATTCATTAATGCAAATTCACCTTAATGCAATTTAACCAAACACAACCTTCAATGTATGTTACATCATGCGTGTAATGTACATTGCGTGCGCTGTACAATGCACGCGGGATATTCACACGAGCGTAGGCACAGACAGGAATACAATGTCACTTGTATTATAGGAAAATATTTGAATTTTTGACATCATGTATTTTTATTCGTATACGAAGGAGTTATAAACATAAAAATTACAAAACAAATTTGCCCAACAGAGTAGGTCTACACTATATAAATAAATGATACGTAGAATTAAAATAAAATTTTTCAAAGATTTGGCATTAAGTACGAACAAACAATACATTTCTGAAAGGACTCTGTTCGCACATCATGTAATGTTTCATCATTTGTTCATTCCTCCTCCATCATGGAAATCAAATCTCGGATTTCAGAGCGAAAAATCTCTCCAAGTAAGTTTGCAGTCAATAGCCCTTCCATTCCCCATGATGTATAACAAAAATGTATACTAGAAAGCTCCCGAGAATTCTACAAACTTGGTACAGATTATCTGAAGAATTAATCCACAAGCGGATGGGGGAATGGACTCTTATCCAGCTGATTTAAATAGTGAGTTAGATGATCAGTGTGAGAAACATTGTATGTGGTCATTATCCACAATAAATCAGGCTAGTGAAAAAATGAGTCGCAATAACACCATTTAATAATGAGATTGCGATTGTTGTTGCATTGATGTGTCACCCGGGAAATAAATACCGAGAAATATTACGGGATGAAACATTGCATTTGTTATCTTCGCTTCCTCAGTCTATTTCTAATACTGCGGATGTTCTCATAATAATATTATAGTAATTATATTAATAATCATCACACTAACAGCTGAAGTACAAACCCATTTCTTCGTCGATAGCAGTGACCTCAAACTCTTAATCTTAATAATACTTCCACACATGATACAGCACAAACTAAATTGTTTACTGTTTAATTGTTTGTTTGTACTTGTCGGGTCGACCCGTACCGTCGGGCCATGGTCTACCTGCGACATTCCGGCCTTGCGTTTACTGTTTCATATGATTTAATATTTGCTTTCTGGCGCTTAAGAGGGAACTTCTTAAGAAGAAAAAGTTATGTAATCCTGCACGTTTCTTACATTCCTCCTTTTGTTATACATTTACACATTAATCATCTAGAAATTAGTTAAAACATAATTGAAGTATATGAAATAAAAATGTATAGCGTTAATGGAATATCAACAATTCAACAATAGAATTCCCCATCGCGCCTGCGTATTCCGATGACTTACGTCTCTTTGTTGTGACATATTTAGCTGTATGAAAAGGAGTTCTAATTGAGACGTCCAGTGAGAGAGGGAGCTAACCCACTCACTAAAAAATCGACAATTGCACGTATTTAAATCCTCTTTTGATCTTTTATTTATTCCGTAAATTTTATAATTGTATCATCTATTCAGCTATTATATCGATCTTTTAAAATAGGTGACGCGACATTTTCTACCATTCCCGTGAGAGAGGGAGCTAAGCCACATTTATGACTGTCGTTCATAATAGCTAGCACTAGCACTAGAACATCAGATGTTCTTGTTACATCCCGTATTCAATACATCACAAGAACTGTATTACTATTCTATTCTTTTTGGAATATAAATATAGGAATATTAGACATTTGATATTCAACACCGATTTGATGTGTCAATTTCACAGAATTTCAGTATTTCTTGTTTTGCAAGGAATTGCCTTTGAGTTCCAATTGGTAACACGGTGAAGAATGAAGGCTACTCTTTAGGAAAGAAGGATCCTCGTGAAGAGCTGAGTTGGCTCAGGGCAACAGCTATTCCCACTGCAGTGTCTCTGACAGGAAGATTCTAAGGTTTGAGACGCGACGGATATTCGAAACTAGCTAGATCAGGCTGTTCCAACTTGGTCTCTCGCGGGCAAACGTGGAATTCTTGCTCTTAAATATACCACACAAATAAAAATATTAAATTAATGAAAAATTTCCAGAAATATGCAATTATGCAAAATAAAATTGGGCTTTTTTTAAATTTTGGTGGTAGGTAAAGTTATAAACATTTCCTTTCGACATTCGCAATCAGGGAAAATATGCAATTGCGTGACGTTCCGCGGTCTAGAAATGAGTAAGTGGAGCTACAATTACACTACACGCGAATGTATGAGCCAGTACTTCAGTTAGCTTTCGAATTTCGCAGCAGTTTAAATGTTTAAATTACTCTCCAGAATACCCGATGAGGTATGTTATTTACCATTTAATATCATCTGATCCCTTAAAAAGTTTCTGCATATTGAATAAAAGGGAAAGGTACATTAACCGTATAATATCTTCTATAACTTAAAGAAAACTATGTTTGCGGGAGTTTTCACATAAGATCCTATACTAATTTAAACTTCTTTTATTCAAAAATAGGTCTGTAAGGTTCTAATTGTTTTTACCGTCTTGAAGAACAGAGATTTTGATTTTATTGAAACTAATTTTGGGGACACCGTGGTCGATGTAACGAACATTTTACCTTAAAGTTTCATTTTCCTAAACATCATTTGAGGTGGTGATAAGATATAGAAACGCGGTAAAAAACTAACTTAATATTACAGGTCATAAAATATTTGTAATTAATTATTTTATTAGTATTATAGTTATTTATCAACAGTGTATGATAAACTATGACTAACCGATAAAAAGTTGTAATCTGAATACAGATGGATATCAGCGTTTGTGCAAAGAATTGATTTTATTCGCCTTGGGAATTCACATAATTTTGTCAACGCTGTGCTGGCGTGCGATGTTCTCTTCTGTATAATTTGCTGCGAATACCGTGTCAGTCAAATGAATTCCAGTTTGTTTCATTTGTTAAAGTAAGAAATGATTGCTGCTTCCATTGAAATGAATGCAAATCTGTGTCACAAGCGCTTTATTTTAATTAGTCGTTTTCAAGTAATAGCTATGGTGTTAGTAGCGCAGAAAATGCAATACTTCAATAATATTAACCGTTTCCAATAACGAAAAAGCGAATAGCGAAAAAGTATGTGCTGTTGTAGCCCTACTAGTTTATGTAATGCAATATAGTAATTACAATAAAATTATCACGCGGTTCAGGTCTATAAGTGATGTCACTGCCGGCCTCTGACCGACAGGTCCGGGGGTTCGACTTACGACGGTGGCAAGTTTTCGACACTAGACAGATAGCTAGGTCACGTTCTGTCGTTAAGGAGGAGAGAGTACTCCCATTTTTTATTTCTTATTACCATTACATTCACAAAAATCCAATACTACCACAGTTACTAATTGTTATTAAGTATAATGTATGATAATTAAATTATACTACAAATATATGACTTTCTATTAAGTTAATAATTTATTTGGGGCGCATTCCAAGACCTAAAATGTAAATTAAGCACTGGTTATGACTTTATCTGATTTTACATTTTATCTAACTTAAAATTTCTTCTTTAGTCTTATTGTTTCATTTACGTCATAATTTTGCACATACTAACTGTACGTACTGCCGAAGGATATGCTATATGAACCTACGCTATTTTACAGGACATATTGCCTCTTCTCGTTAATAATAATAATAATAATAATAATAATAATAATAATAATAATAATAATATATTTATTTTGGCCACAATTGGCGTCTTTGCCAGGTGGTAGCCAATTAATTTCACTATACAAATGTAAACTAAATATAATGTATTACCTAGAACACTGTATACCCCAGCATAGCGAGAAAGCCTCCATTTCACGTTCATTTGTCGTTCTGTCTGAAGACGAATTCTGGCCTCCGGCAGCCGACTAATAATAGGTATTTTTACGTGGTTTCTCCGATCAACACCAGGCGAATGCTGGAGCAATACCCTAACAAAGGAGCAACGTACCGCACGTGATCTTTCTTTCCCTTTCTTTTTCCCATCCTCGCCGTTTACATGCACCTCCCCCCCCCCCACGTGATGAAAACATTCACTATACTTACGGGCATTATGACCGTAGCTAATGACCTTGACACGCCCGGAATCACTAATCAATGGATCAACGATTAAATTAGCAATACAAAAAAAATAAACAATCCAGGTAGAACGTGGTGAAAAAGGAACGCTACTGCACAATTGAGAAACTTATTATCTTCCAGGGAAATGTTCAGGCAGCGACTGCCCCTACCTGGGCAGCCCTTGCATGTTAGATAAAGGTCATGAGAAGCAAAGGGAATCAATATTCGACGCGACGAATTGAAACATCTATATCGTCTCAAAATATGTCTATCTTTCTGTGTAGAGCAAAAATAACTGCTTATTTCATGAGTCTGTCATATCATGGACGTAACTAGTTCAGAGAAATACACAAAGGAACGTCCGTTTCTGTATCCAACCGGGTGGGTGAATGTGTGTGAGGAGCTAGGGTGTGCTTTCTTTCTCATTTTGAAGTTCATATGTAGAGGGATGGGTTCGGCCGATTATTAATAACGATACATCGTTTTAATTTAATTTTTCAGACATGTCAAAATTTTGAACGAAAATGTGAACATTTGTTATCAAATATTTGAAACAATGGGTCAAACAGACTCCGACTCCAAACGTGGGAAAGAATCCCAACACTCAGTGGCCAGCCCTACTGACCTTCCAACCACCAACGCCATAAGGAATTTTACTTCGAACCAGTAACACTGCACATGTCTTATTTATCCACTAACTGTTACTCCAGGTAAATCAAACCCCCTCGATGGTGACATTCAAATTCGGTAAAAACACTAACCATCAGACCCTGATTAAAGACATGTACTCCGGGTATTCATTCCTAATAAAATCCGCTCAATTACAACGTGATTAAAAGGCCCAAACAGGAATTCCTTCCCATTGTAATAGTTGTAAGTTAATTATAAGTATGTTATTAAGGAATCATTGCAGATGTAAAGTTATAGTTACTAAATAACTATTCTACGTACCAAACATAAAATACCAATAAATTTTAAAATATCTAGCAAGCAGTACAGAATGCTTTTTCCAGTATGGAAATGATTTCGCTACTGCGACGTCTACGTAACTCGACGTTCAAGCGGAGGTTGACAGGGCTTGAAAATATCAAGGCGTAGCACGGAGCAACTGCGCTCGGAAATAGAGTGAGGGTTCGCGGAAAGACTTATTTAAAACCTCAACATAGCTGGTTCACATACTTCACTCTCCTATCCTCGTCACTTGGCTATGTGGATCGTAAGTGCCACGTGTCTCGTGGCTGTCTCCGAGGAATATAAGTGCATATCACAATATATACAGTCCTAATTGATCGAAACTTATATGAAATAATGTAAATAGCGTAAGTAATACACTTTTGAAAAAAATGGTGTAACTAATACATTTTTGAAAATTGAAAACTTTTAATAAAAATCGTACCTTCACCATATAGAGAATGCGCGCTTTCCACTCTTCGACAAAAAAAGAATAGGTTTTTGAGGAGTTCTTGTTCAAATATTTTTTGCATAATTCTCACGATCTAACTCAAAATTATTCCAAAATATTAAACTTTTTTTCTATAATGGCTGCCTTAATTTTTCAACACGTTTGCTCTTCTCTCTTTAAATTTTAAATTACTGTGCTCAAGTACCTCAAAATTGTGTCTTTCGGTTTCGGAATTTTTTATTTTCCGTTTATTTTACTGCATAATTTGTATTGAAATAACTTTCCTAAACACTAATGCTCACAAATTATAATACGGCTTTACTAAGGAATGTAAAAGTGTTGTTAAACTCGTCGAGGATCAATCAACTCAATAAATGTAACTAAATTGTGTGACATGTCTAGTACATGGATTGCTTCAACTGAACTGGCAACTTTACCTCAAAACTGGAGTTCATCGATCAGTATTTTTAGAACTGTGGTATAATAATGTTTACGGAGAGAAGTGGGTAAACAAAACGCACCGAATGCATAGCAAAGTGGTTGAAATAAATGGTCTAAAAAGGCTTTTCGTGTACCGGTAGTTCCAGAAATAACACGAAATGTTTGGAAATAATGATGTAATGTGTTTGATGACGTCCTGTTAAAAGTGGACACCCGCCAAGCATGTGTTCGTCAGAGATGTAGGGCATAAATATTTATATTTTATTCTCATCAGAACACATCACTTCTCTCTTCGAACATTTGAAACTACCCTCCTAAAGGAGGAGAAAAAAACAAGCAAACACAAATGGTAATTTTAGCAGCAAAAATAAAAACATGCGAGAATAACTGGAATACATGGAAAATCTAATTCAAAACTTCAATGAATATTTGTATTTCTGTGTTTCGCGAGTGGATACATGCAGATGCGCTCTATTATTACGCAGTCTTAGCATCGTCCTCACGAAAAAGTGTAAACCAACGCTAGGTAAAAGCTATACTTGAATGATCAGTGGACACAAGTTCTAGTTGTAACTGGTTCGCATCGTGTCTTGAAATATTTAAATATTTTGTAGTTCACGAATTTGTTCACGAAACAAAGTAAACTAAAAATTCCGTTTTATAATGCTTTTATAAATATTATTATTCAACCGAAATGAAGTTCCTTTTTCATTTCCGTATACTACGTAGTATAGAGAAAGTATTGCAACGATGCCGAACGAGAACGTAAAATGAGACGTGTTCACACAATATCCCACAGAGAAAGACCGGATGTGAAGGCTTATGTGCAGCATTGTCGTCGTCTCTGTAGTCTTCTGTCGTTGAACGCAAGGTCATAGGGTTCGAGTACCGTCGCTGTGGAAGGATTTTCGACACTAGCTAGATATCAAGGTCCAATTGAGCCGCTGTCTGGAGCAGAATTCTAGCGACCGGCTGCTCTGATAGGGAGTTTCCTGTGGTTTCTCACATCAAAGAAATCAATTGATTCCTTGAGCCCGCTAAGCCGGTGCGATGCATGGACGTGGCATAAACGTTCATGGAATGAAGATGCTTGTTTGCACAGTATCCGTTGTATAGAACTCCTCAGAGGTGTCAGGAAATCGGTACTCCGCTTTTATCCTTCAACTCGTTCCATACACACCTAACTCTGACTCTAGAACAAGCCAGTAGGTTCGCATGAAAGGGACATTTTATGTAAATATAAATAAAATGTAAGTTTGCAGTGTAATAAACGGTAAATTTCAGGTTATATCTTTGAAAATACTATTCTATTAATTGAAACATTTTCTGTGCTCTCTTTACACTTCAAGGAAGAGACTAATATTGGGCTAAGAAAGTGTCAAACATTTTTATTGAGTTGATCCCGAGAAGATCATTGTACTTCGTGATGAGAATGCTGATTCAGTGTACTATGAGAAAAGTATTATAATTTTTCAAACTCTGTTTTTTATTCTTTTTGTTATGTATATATTCCATGTGTTACTTGTCAAAGGTCTTCTCTATCTTTGCTCCATACGTTGTTTTTTTCGTATTAGTGTCTGTGTCGATGCCTGCTCAATGTTGCTAACAACGTTCAGACCTTTGTTGTTGTGCAGTCGAACGACCCGCGTTCAAAAGTCTCACTGTCTATTTAACATAAATACTATGTGCTGTCAACCTGCCTCGTCAGAACACATTTAGACCTTTGTATTTCGAACCGCGACGTTGTATTACTGTCCTGGGAGTCTAACTGTAACTTCTCTAAATGTGACCTCATCAGCTTTGTTAGAAAATAAGCACACGAATACTGATGCATCCGTTATCACAAAACGAAAGGAACGAAAACAGCTTAAATGGAGAACACTTTGAAAGGAAATGTAGGAACTATTATTGAAATAAAATAATTATAATAATAAATAGTTTATTATTGTCGTTATTAGTGTTGTTATTGTTATTGTGATAATGACATTGATGTCGTGTAATCCTGATGGGAACAATTGAGTGTGTACTAAAAGAGTGTATCTGGGAGAAATGTTACAGATTTGAATTCTGTCGTAGGCACTGGTGTATTCTACGTCGTTAATATTGTTTTCTATAAATTTCACTTCACCATTCTCCAGGTATTTTTTACCCCCTGACCATTATACAGGTATAATCAATTTACTCATTTTTATTTCTTATTTCTTGCACTGTATCTGTCTCTCCTTTGGCGCAGAAGGGGGACAGTAACCCATTCACAAGACCATTCTGTGGGACTACACATTACAGAGTACATCGTTTTGCATAGGATGCCAATCTGCTTCCACTTCCCATTTCCGAGGTAGCCCTTACGACCTCCTCGCACTGATACCCTCGCCATATTTTCCTAGGTATCTCTGGGGTGCATATAGGTACTTCGACACTTTAGATAACGGTGAGACAGCTGCATTATTATGACGAGTGGTTGTACTTCGTGCATCCATAACGGACGAACTTTTTATTCCGGGGTGGAATGAGTGAAATGGAAGGAAGAGAGTTCTTGACTGTACTTAGATGCTAGGAAAGGCCCAACCACTTCACAACATTAAGTTAACAATGAACTAGTGGGTTATATGTAATGCGTCTTCTTTCTTTAACGTGTCAGTTTTGGAAATAAGGTCACGTTCATATTTTTGAAAAATTATTATTGTGCGATGGTATGTGAAATATAGGACATTTTTAAACTATTATTTCCTTTCAAGCGGTTGCAAGTAAGAGTAATTTATAAGAAACCTTTTTCTGAAAAAAAACAGAAGTTTTCTCTCGATTAGAGCAAAGAAAACTCAAAAATGGCGCAAGTCTCAATTTCTGGAAACACTCTGTATTTTCTAAATTAAAAAAGGTATAAATAAAGCGAGATAGTATATTGTGTTGATGCACCACTACTTCAATACAAGAAATTTAATACAACACTATTTGATTGCAGTTGTGTATTACATAATCTTGCATCCTTTTTTCAGTTTTTATATTTTCTTGTCGCATTGACGTTGTCAGGTGATGGGTGTGTGGGTTGGGGTCACCCTCACACAGGACTAAGTAATTTTTCGAGCAAAATGCCGAAGTTTGATCGGCACGGTAGAGCAGTGTGAGCGACAGTATGTATTCACTGACAAGAGGGGGATGAAAGAGAATCGAGTTCAGAAGATTGAAAGGCAACGTGGAAAGCTCAGTGAAGTGAGCCGTGAGATTGGCAGATCGACAGTGACCCAGGCGGAGCGCGGGGGGGGGGGGG